>PVHP010029172.1:0-22529 GCA_004024765.1 Zapus hudsonius
GGGTGTCCAAAGCCTGGATCCCAGCTGGAAAATCAAACCTTTACGGAGAGAGTCCTGGCGACACTGTTACTCGTCCACCATCTTGCTCCGCCCCTCACAAAAATTAAACAGTAAATGCTGAGCCCTGGAGAGGCCAGTGCACATTGATTTACATTTAAAAGGCATGTTTCTATTTGGTGAAGACATATCTACACATTAAATATCCCTCTAAGGTCAGCTCTGCTGCAGATTGAACCGTGATCCAGTCTTGTGTTAAATCCCTCCTAATCTCAGGCTGGTTCAAATTTTAGTGCTAAAGTTTTATGCAGATAGCTGAGAATCCATCTGCAGTCACCATTTCATTTGATCATTTAAAAAGAGGAACACATTTTTTACTTCTGTTCTCCTTTAATCTTTCCCCATTAACAAACAGGCCTTAGGTCAGGAGCTAGACAGGGATATAAAGCCCATTAATGCTCTCTCTGTGGAAAGCTCTCTTCAAATATGGGCATTATTGTGCCTGGACCTTCTCAAACTCAGCTTCCTGCCTTTTACAAAACTTTTACCTTCATGAATATTTGAAAACACCCATATCTGTGTCTCCTTAAGTACTTGCTGCATGTTCTTTCTTATGCAAGACAACATTGTAGAATGGAAACAGATCACTGGTCTCCTGCCCATGCTCAGTAACTCCAATATTTCTTACCCTTCCCATGCCTCAGCCAGCTCCTCTTATGACAACAGTCATATAACAGTGCTTCCTACTGACTTTCTGCAAAATGAGGTGATGTATGTGAAGCATTAGAACAGTCAGAAGCACCAGGCTTGCTTGGGCTCAGTAATATTAACCACCATTTCTTAAAATAATATACTTTCAACAATAGATTTTTCCACATAAAAAAACTCTGGTTAAACTTTAAATCTTTACTTTCTTGGCAGCTATCCATCATCAGAATACATCTCCATCAGCAATCAGATCCAAGTGTATCACCTTGAGGAAGTGACTTTTTCTTGAGTTTTGGTTTCTTGGATCTGAAAACAATAAGATGATAACAGTAATAAGCTCATAGGAATGCTTGCCAGCAAATGGGGGGGAAATGAGAACTTGTACACTGAGATTCCAGGACACTCCCTCTAGCCCCTGGCAAGAAGAATGATGTCTGGTAAGATGTCCTGTGACATCTAGCCAAGAATGCAAATGCAGACACAGAACTGACTGCAAAATAAAAATAGATATAGGCCAGAAGGAGCAAAATTCCAAAGTAGATGTTATTAAAATATTTTGAGCAAGTAGAATTTTTCCAATACATTTTTGCCCACAAACTAAGGCCCCTCCTATGGGCAATGTTCCTTAGTATTTGCAAGAACATTTCAAAGGTATTTGTTAGAATATGAATAGTTGAATGCTGTCTTCAGAATCAGGTTTTCCACTGGAGGAAGAGAAGTGATAAAAACATTAGGTCACCTTCCAGAGAAGAGAGCAGAGGGGAGGATTGCTTACAGTGCAGGATGAACTCGTGCCACCATTCTGAGGTTCTTTTGTCCCCTTCAAACCTCCTTTCTTGGGAGTCACATACAAGCCCTGCCCAAAGGACCCTGCTGTAGGAGACTCCACAGAAAGCTAGCTTCTTTTAGGCAGTTTCAGTAAGGAACAAGAGCCCACAGAGAGAAGCAGAAGGTGCCACTCCACCCTGGGAAGAATGGAACTCTTCTTGGCAGGAATGGATGGTTTTTTTTTGTTGTTGTTGTTGTTGTTTTTTGTTTTTAAATATATTTTATTTATTCATTTTCAAGCAGAGAAGAGAGAGAGGGAGAGAGAGAGAGAGAGAGAGAGAGAGAGAGAGAGAGAGAGAGAGAGAGAGAGAGAGAGAGAGAGAGAGAGCGCACCAGGGCCACCACCTTGTGGGTCTGGCTTACGTGGGTCCTGGGGAATTGAACCCGGGGCCTTAGGCACTGGAGGCAAGTGCCTTAACCTTTGAGCCATCTCTACAGCCCGGGAATGGATGTTTTTCTCTCTGCCTCTCCTCGAACTGCCCTGTGATCTGGATCACGTAAGTCTGGATGCACATAAGTCTGACTTTCACCCTCACCCAGCCTGGCTGGGAGGCAGGCAGAGCAGAAGACTGTTTCTTGGCCTGGGTAGTTTTTCTGTTTGTCTCTGCTCTGTAGTGTGGGGTAACTTCTCACTTTGGTTACATGTATGACTTTCCTCTGATCTCTGAATCCACCATGTATGTATTCCCTTTACTCTCCACATGGGTGCTTCCTTTAAGCACTGGGCCTGCTACCTGTGTGATTTCTCTAAACTTGGGGTAACCATGGGTGTAACTCTCTTTACTACTCGTTTCTCATCTAAATTTCTTGGGCTCTGCTTTGATATTTTCCCTCTGCTATTCTTCTGTTCACCCTCTTAGCTTTCTTCTATGGAGAGGCTCAAGGCAGATGCTATGTATGTTTCTTCTAAAGCCCGTCTACAGAAGCTCCTAGGTCCTATCTTCCACTTGGTTATGGCTCTGTTCCAGCCTCTTCCAAGACCTCTATTTCTTTCTTTTTTAAACTTTTTATTGATTCTTTTTCTTTCTTTTTTTTAACTTTTTATTGATAGTTTCCGTAATCATAGATCATAAACCATTATGACTCTCTCCCCACCCTCCCCCATATCTCTCCCCCTCTCAATTAGTCTCTGTTTTGTTTCAGTGTCATCATCTTTTCCTCCCATTATGTGTAGGTGTTATCAGGCACTGTGAAGTCATGAATATCAAGACCATTTTGTATCTGGAAGTTTGCATTGTAAACAGTCCTTACAATCTTCTGGCTCTTACAGTCTTTGTACTTCCTTTGGCTCTTACAATCTTTCTGCCACCTCTTCTGTGATAGATCCTGAGCCTCAGGAAGTGTGACAGAGATGTCCCAGTGCTGAACACTCCACTGTCATTTCTTCTCAGCACTATGGTGTCTTTTGAGTTATCCCAGTGGTCACTGCCATCTGAAAAATAGAAGCTTCTCTAGACAAGAGAGGAGCATGATCCTGTGGTATGCTCACTTTAAAAAACCAAAAAAAGGGCTTGTATGAGAGTCTAGCCAGAGAATAGCTGTGTGCTTCCCTAGGGCTCACGAACCTCATGAACTGTGCTGTGCCTTCCACATGAGTGATGTTTTCTATCTTCCACATGATTGTGACTCTGCTCAAGCCTTTTTTCCTAGGCCCCAGTTTCCCTTACATTAACCCCACAATTTGTGATTTCTCCCTACATAGACTTAATAATTCATAGTGTATCCTTGAGTCTATTTTAATCAATTCTTTGTTAAAAATATGACAGGACCCAAAATTGGGGTTTATAAATTTTGGGAACCCTTCCTGAACCCCCAAATCCAGCATTACTACTAAAACCAGACATGAGACAAGTGAGTCTAATAATCATTTGCACAGTTATTTCTCAGTCCTCATGGAACATGGGTGGCACCTACTGTGGACAAGCATTGCTTGGCACTCAGAGGTCAAGTTCACATTAGGAAGGTTACCTACCCTGTGTGACAGCTTCTGGAAGAGGTTTTCCAATGCAGTGGTTCTCAGTGACCACTGTCACCTAAATCACCGGGGTGTAAGACTTTCAGCTCTCTAACCTCTCTCTTTCCTCTCTCCCAACCTGTGTTGCTTCTTCTAGACCTGGGATTCCTAAGCTACTGCCCGTTAGAGTTATTCAGATTTCAAAGAGAGTTATTCCCCCTCCCCTACACTCAGACTAGTTCTAGGATCTCACTACCTACTATTATGGCAATCAGAGTAAGCCTTTTGGCACTTGAGCTGAGAGGAAAAATTCCTTCCTCCCTGTCATCATCTGTTCACTCAAAGTGTCACTTCCCCCAAAAGAGTTCTACAGGGGGTTCAGCTACCCTGGCTACTGCAGTCTCCCACCAAGCTGCCTCTCCTGCACCCCGTATAGCATAAGGCAGGATCTTCCTCGTCTCTTTTCCCCCAAGGGCTTAAAAACCTCCATCTCATTCTATCAGTGGTTCTGAGTCCCCTTTCACCTTGTCCTGCCTCTTTCCTCTTTGTTTCTGCTCTGAAGTCCCCTTTCCTCTTGCTCTCAACGCAACCACTCTCTTGCTTGTGTTGAATAAAACCTTGGGGCTAACCTGGCATGATGGTACACACCTTTCATCCCAGAACTGGAGGCTGAGGTAGGAGGATCGCCATGAGTTGGAGGCCAGCCTGAGACTACATAGTGAATTTCAGATCAGCCTGGGCTAGAGCTAGACCTTACCTCAAACAAAACCTTTAGGCCAGGAAATGGTTTGTCTCAGAGTCCTCTATTTCAAACTCCAAACCTGACGCTGGGATCCATGTGAAAATAATGATTCCCTGTTCAATAGTACTGGGAGTCCTTATTTCTAACTTGCTCCCAGATGAGGCCATGGCTGCTCTTCCAAGGATGACACTTGGTGGAGCAAGGGGACAGCCCTGTGGGTGAACCCCTCAGAGAGGACGTCTGGACAGGGGCATGATCTCAATTGGAGAGATTTCATAAGAAGTCAAAGGTAATTGATTACTAATTCTCTTTGGAGCTTTCCGAGGATTGAAAGGGTATGGACCCTTTTGCCCATGCCCAGTCTCTAAGGAGTGGACAAATTATCCTGTATGTTTGCAAATAAGATATTAGGCTTTCCTGTGGATTTCGTCTGTGTGTTCAGCCCACCCTGTGAGGCAGTTAAGAGGTAAAGAGTGTTCCAAAATAAAAGTAATATATATCTTGAGCGTGTAAGGGAGAATCTGGTTGTGTTTTCCCTTGCTTGCTTTCCCCTGAAACATTACTTTTCTTAGAAGAGAAAGGAGTGTAAAGGGATTACTCGCTTCCTGAGGACCTGGCGGCACCCAAGGACCTGGTATAAGAACTGAACTAACCATCCGGAAATCCCCTCAAAAGAATCCAATCTGGCTCTCTAGGTGGCCTTTCCATTTTCTGGAAACCCCGCTTCTGTCCCCAATGCACAAGTAGCTCTGTATTCTTTTCTCCTCTTCAGCCCTATCTCTATAATAAAATCTTTCTAAACTTGATCCTCTGGTCCGTGGGTTTCTTTTGTTGAAATTCATAAGAAAATTTAGAAAGCCACTAATTTAATAGAAGCTCTATGAAAGTAACTCTGAGTGTCTGGCATCCTAGCTCCTGGGTTATTGCCCACCCCAAAAACCCAGAAAGGCGCAGACACTCTCAAAGACACCCCAATTTCCAATTATTTTGGGTTCAATGGCCACAAATCAGAGGGCAAGTGCATAGACCAATGCTCTTTTTCCATGCTTTCTGCACTCCTTGTGGCAGGAGGTATGATTTATTCTCTCTCCTAATTATCCCCTCTAATTTTCCAGTTTCTTCTCTGCAACTCCCATCTGCTTGGAAACTGAGCACATTTAAAACTAGGTAGCAATTTCTGCAGGAGGCCAGATAAAACCTTCCTCTGTTTGCAAAGAAAACACCTGCTTGCAAAGCTAGAAGAGATGTATATACTTCTGCTTTGTGGGCACTCTCAAAGACATCTCAATTCCCATATCATTTTGACTCAAAAACTGTTTAGAGGGCTGGAGAGGTGGCTCGGTGGTTGAGGCAATTACCTCCAGTGCCTAAGGCCCCCAGTACAATTCCCCAGTACCCACATAAGCCAGATAGATCTACAAGGTGGTGGCCCTGATGCTCTCTCTCTCTCTCTCTCTCTCTCTCTCTCTCTCTCTCTCTCTCTCTTTCTCTCTCTCTGTATCTCTCTGCTTGAAAATAAATAAATAAAATATAAAAAACTGTTTAGAATATGTCTTCAGATATGCTGGCACTACCCATGTGGGATCAGATCACTCTTCCTACAGGTCAGAGAAATCAGACCAATGCCAGAGGTCAGGCTACCTCTGTGTTGAAACAAAAATCACCCAAAATGACATAATGGAAGTGATTTTAATCTCTGAAGACTTGTTTTTGCTTTACCCTTCATGATTGTAGGTTATACTTTCATCAGTGTGTGGGAGATTTTGGTCTTTATTATGGTTTATTTTAATGAGAGTTAACATACAGCACTCAGAGCAAGTCAGGGGAACGCGGTCTGCTCAAGCAGTACTGAATTCAGATGACGCACGCCCCTTCTACAGACATGACTATGATAAGCAGTTAAGGCCTGCAGTTACCCAAGGGGAAACTGCTATCCTGAAAGGCCAGCATTAACAACTGCACAAGTGACCCCAAGAATTCATCCATTTTCTAGGACATAGACAAAATGAAAATTAAATTTCTCTATTAACCCTGAACACTAGAATATGATCATTTGGACAACAGAGCAGATATCTAATAAACATTTTTAAAAACTCCCATGTCCGCCTCTTCAAGCGTTCATTCTCTGCTCGAAGTCTACATAACTTAGAGTCGCTAACATTTATGGCCTATTGCTCATCTCATGCTAAGGGGCCCACCAGGAAAAAAAGAAAAACACAGCACAGGGTTTGGTATATAAACGGCACTAAAACAAACCTCACTGAGCCTTCTAAATCCAAAGCTCTGGTTCAACTATCAGGGGAAGTGAGAAAATACGATGAGTAAAAAGAAGGGAAAAGAGACCTTTGTGCATAAAGATGGAGTTTCACACTATGCACTGCTCCTGCAAGGTGGTTGAAGGCTTCAGCATTTCAGAATGGGCTTTACTGGTTAGTCACACTCACTAATGTGAATGGCTTCTTTGGAATGATATTTAGCATCCCAAGAGAATGAACCACAAGAGGTGCACCACAGCAATTTAGCGCAAATGACGTAAGACAGAGGCAGAGGCAGAGGCAGGGCAGACGAGGATAAGCCTCTTTTTTTTACAGTAACAAGAGATATCTGCCTTATTTTCAGGGCTTCTGTGTCTTTAAATATTTCAAAATCTCAAGGCTGAGGAGATGGCTCAGTGCTTAAGGAATTGTCTGAAAGGCTTAAAGAACCAGGTTTGATTCCCCAGGACCCATGTAACGCCAGATGCACAAAGTATGCATGTATCTGGAGTCTGTTTGCAGTGGCTAGAGTCCCTGGTATGCCCATTCTCTCTCTCTCTCTCTCTCTCTCTCTCTCTCTCTCTCTCTCTCTCTCTCTCTCTCTCTCTCTCTCTGTGCTTGCAAATAAATGAAAAATTTAAAAGAAGATAATAAAATCTCAACAGTATTCCAAGCACTGACAAAGCAAAAACATGCCCAGGTTGTGAGATGTGTGGAAAGCAGCCTCAGCAGGGGCCACCTGTAGCTAAAGTAACAGCAGCACCATCACCACGTCCACGGTTTCCCCCGTGAAACCTTCCTAAACAGGCAGCTTCGTGCCCAGGCCTGCTTCCATCCTCCCATCATGCTCTTCATTCCCTCATCCTCTGTGCTAATAATGCCTCAGGAAAGCTCTCTTTCATGCAGAATTCACTGCTTATTGTGGCTGCAGAAATGCTCTTTTTATTCCTGCGTTCATCTCTGCTAATCCATGTAGTAATAGCAATTGTAATAATATCTTGAACTTAAACTTGCTGCTTTCTCATCTGTCAATTGCTATTTCTGTGACAGTTATCTTGGTGATGGCGTAAAATGGAGGCATGTTGAGGATAGTATTCTTGAGTTGTAAGTATTCTTTTACCAGCTCATTTTAGTCAGACGTGGCCATGGCCAGAACCAATTACTGCCAACTGTTTTGTGATTTATGGCTTATGTGCCAAGCTGCTCATAAAACTCCGGCTCAATCAAAGCCGCAAGGCCTGTGAGAAGAGGTCATCTGCCAACACGTTGGCTGCAGAGAGAACAGAGAGCACACGCTCTCCCTGTGGCACGTGGCACAGAAAAGAGAGCCTTAACTTCAAAGCCAGAAAAGGCAACAGTGACATTGAGACCCCAGCTCCATCTGTAGTAGCTGGGTGGACATGAGTATGCTTCTGAATTTCTTTAGAAGTCAGTTTCCAAGGAATGGGAAAGATGGCTGAGGAGAGAAATCGCCAGTCTTGGAGTTGAGATCAATCCCCAAACCACACATAAAAATCTGGGGTCTTGGTGAGCTTCTCTAATCCCAGCATGCTGACAGTGAGATGCAAAGACAGGAGAACAGCAGAGGAGCTGGGAGCATGGCCCAGTGGTTAAAGTGCTGGGTTGCAAAGCCCAGAGGCCTGGGTTCAATTCTCCAGTACCCACATAAAGCCAGATGCATAAAGTGTGTCAGGAGGCCCTGGCATACACATCCTCTCTCTCTCTCTCTCTCTCTCTCTCTCTCTCTCTCTCTCTCTCTCTCTCTCTCTCTCTCCTCTCACAAATAAATATATTTAAATGTTTTTAAAGTACAGCAGAGTTAGACCTAGTCTCTCTAGTTCTGCCTTAAATGAGGTAGAAAGGTGAGGACTGACCTAAAAGTAGTCTGACATTAACACCATGGCACACATGCACCTACACTCACACGGGTTCACACACACACACACACACACACACACACACACACACACACACACACACACACAAAAGAACAAGATTGTTTTCCCTGTAAGTCAGAGGATAGATTTTACGAAAAGGCACTACAACAGCCACACCTAGGAAAGCATCAGCAAAAATAAACTCTTCTTCCTTTTACAATTTTTTTTCAAGTGTTTTGTCACAGCAACAGATATGTGACTAACAAGGTGCCGCTCCTGAAGTTCCAAGTCCTGGCCAGCAGGTCCATGAGGAGTTGAGTGACAGCTCTGTAATGTTTCTGACATAAGATTATCTTAGTCTGGGGTGGTGGCACATGTCTTCACACTAGGGAGGCAGAGATAGGAGTACTGCTGTGAGTTCAAGGCCAGCCTGGGACTACAGTGAGACCCTACCTCAAAAAAATACCAATTCTATTTGGCTACAGAGAGAATGAATGAAGTACTGCATATATGGTTCCTGGGGACGTTCACATCTCTGCCTCTAAAGAAGTAGACTTGCAGGGCACATGGTTAAAAGGTGGTTCCATGCCACCCAGGAAAGAGAGAGAATAAGAAAATATAGACTCTGTTCCAAAGAGAGAAAGAGAGAAAAAGATTTCAAAATCCACAAAGGATTTTTATATGTTATTTATTTGAGAGAGTGTGAGAGAGAAAGAGACAAACAGAGAGAGAGAACGAGCATGTCAGGGCCTCCAGCCACTGCAAATATACTCCAGATACATGTGCCACCTTGTGCATCTGGCTTTATGTGAGTACTGGGGAATTGAACTACAGTCCTTCTGCTCTGCAAGCAAAGGTCTTAACAGCTAAGCCATCTCTTCAACCCTCCACAGAGGAATTGACAGGACACCTGAAAAGTGCAGAAAAGAAATAAGAAAGAAAGTAAACACAGAACCAGACGCTGGCAGAGGAACAGGAAATAGACACGAGTCCAAACGTTGTTGTCCACCTCCTGAGTGGTACTCACAGTTGGCCCTTCAAAAGTAGGCTGCAGAATAAGGTCAAGATGGGAAGATCATCACAAAGCAAAGATGCACAAATTGCAACACAGAAACACAGAAGTGCAAAGCAATAGGACTCCTACACAAGATGATATCTCAACTGCTGAGTTCACAGACTGAAATGGGTCAGAATGACAGAGGAAGGTTTCAGAAGTTTGTTGTTAAAAATGATCCATGATCTGAAAGAGGATAGAAGCAAGCAAGTGAATTAAATCTAGGACCATCAACAGTATGAAATTTTTCCAAAACCACCCTGTCATACCAACATCTTTCCTTATACTAATTGCCTAATATTCGGTGGCATCTTCCCAACATGCTAACGTTTATATAAATAGCAATAATTACCACAACCTCCTCAAACAAGTAAAAAGAAGATACATTTGCTAAACTGAGCCATCTTCCAAAACCTATGCTTACAATGTCTGAAAGGTAAAGTTATTTTTGGACCCATATTTCTGCAATGTAGTAATAATATGTTGACTTTAGCAAATACTATTTTTCTTGATTAGCTTCTGTTCCGTTTGCTGTCCTTGATAGCCTTTTAATTAGCTGGCTTCTTTGTCAAATGCCACTTTGTTATGCATGCTCTCCTTCATGGATTCAAAAATAATCAGGGCAGGTGTTGTATAAATTGTATAGGATGGCATGCTGTCATGATCAGTTGCTAATTAATTTCAGATTCTTCCCACTCCTGTGATGTGGGTACAATCTCTCAAATGAAAAACAGTCAACAATCATTACACATTTTGTGTTTGTTAAAGCTCTTCATAATTGATAGCAGAGATGGGAATTAATGCTTAAGCAAGTGTTTTCTTCCAAGTCTTAGCAAACATTGCTTTTGAGAAACTATTATTGATTCTATTATTATTCTAAGAAGTCAATCATTCTAGCAAACATATGAATGCATTGGAAAAATTTCTACCTTGGGTAGAGCTCATCTATCTTATTATAACTGAAATATTTTTAGCAGAATGAACAAACATAAAGGACACTTATTCAAATTCTTAGTAACAGAACTATCTCCAAATACTGTTCAAGTCATTCTATGTACCAAGAGCTTAACATGCATTTTGCCATCTAGCTGTATATGAATGAAAAGGTGTTGATACCGTGATGATATGAATCAAGAATCCATTGTGTCAATGAACAGACTGCTTGTCATGCATCAGAGTTTACCATTAGACTTATCAGGTAAAGAAGAAAAATGTCAACATTCAGACACAGTACACAGAAGGCCTGGTTCCCAGTTGCTCTGTGTCTTACAGTGGAGTATGCTGGTCTACACTGGTGAGCACCAGGCTAGCAAGGCCGGAGACTCTGCTCAATATCATATGACTGTTGGATTCAGTACCTGTCACAGAGTCTTGAGGAATTTTGCAGTTGATCAGGGGGATGCCATCATTCTATGTTCTGGGTGAAGTCTGGTTTCAGGCACTAGCTAGCAATCACAAAGATGTCTACAACGCCAGTTTTCAGGCCCTGGAGCCCTTGAGGCTCATGAGATAGCCCAGCCTCTCCTCTGATAGAAAGAGACAATCCCAAAAGGGACTATTCCTGCTTGCAGATTGTGAGGCCTGTGTTTCAGAAAGCTTTGTTGCACTGACTCATCGGGAACACCTTATAGTTAAATGTGAATTATTTTATTCATTGAGCTCTAAAGTTAAGTCTTAAAGGATAGCACTCTCTCAGGATCAGAGACAACCAAACAACATCACTGGAAAATAGTTCATCTATAAGTACACCCTAAAAGCTTCTGAAGGAGAAACAGAAGTAAGACAGCTTTTTACAGGTAACCAGCCAGGGACAGTGGCCCCAAGAGAGCATGGATGGGCCTTGCCTGCCCTGGCAGAACTAGAACCCACATCTGACCCAGTCTCATTTCATGGCTGCAATCAACAACTCAGCAGCACTTCCTGATTCTTGTTCAAGTTTTCCTGGGATAAGCACACCTGTGGGCTGCCCATCCTGAGTCTGCCTCTTCAGTCCACCAACCAATTGGGTCTCTCCCTTATGCACCTGAGTCTGATGACCAGGCTCACCCTAGTTGGATGCCTGACTCACATGAAGGAGTGTAACCATGTGTGAAACTCTCTCCTGGTGCCTGATTCTGCTGGTCCTTGCTTTGGTAAGCTCTCCCCTTCCCAGCTCAGGATTTCTTATTTGCCTGGGCATTTTCTCATTTGCTTTCTACTTTTATTTTGTATGGGGATGTTTTTCTGTTTTGTTACATGTGCAATCTCTCTTTAAGCCCTGCATCAACTTGGCTGCTCACATTTTGCCTCTGTGTGTGTGTGTGTGTGTGTGTGTGTGTGTGTGTGTGTGTGTGTGTGTACAGACTTTTTCCTTTGTGAGGGAGATTTTCTCCATCAGCCTGGCTGGGAGGGGGTGAACCTCCTTTTGGCTTGGTGTTTCCTGCTAGCCTTGTTCTAGATCCTAACTCTCCTTAAAATGGACCTCATAATTCATATTTTACTCTTCTCAGAGTCAGTGTTTACAATTTGATAACTCAGATAAGAATCCAAAAGTTGGGGTTCACAGGCCTGGGATCTCCTGCTTCTTTATGGAATTTATTCCCTCCCTGGACCCCACATCCTGCATCACTGTATTTTAGAATAAGATAGTAAATAAGCCAAACAAACAAACAAAAATAAAACTTGTGATGAACAGAAGTGTCATGAAAATGGCCAAGAAGAACTCCTATAAGATACAAGAGAAAATAATGAACCAAATAACTGGTAAATGTCTATAACTTCCAACATAATATTTAAGTTAAGAAAAAATAAAATAATTTCTAATATATACAACTTAAAATAGACAGATAATAAACAGTAATAACACATAGGTCAGGTTATTGAAATAAATTTATATTGCGCTCTTTTGGGGGGAAAGTAATTTTGTATAATGTTTAGACTCAGGTCTGTTTAAAACATTGCATAGTTAAATACTTACAAAGAATATAGTTGATATAATGTGATGTGTAATGTATAATGTGTGTTATTTATGAAGTCACAGGTGTGGAAGACAAAGATGCAACAGAGAAAGAACAATGGTGTGAAAGGGCATAAAAGCAGGAGGATAATTAATTAATTAATTATTAATTAATAATAAGCAACTGATAATTAACTATAAGATATTATGGAGAGGTTTTAGAAGGGGTGTGTGTATGTGTGCGCATACACGTGTATATGCACACCAAAAAAATAAACATTTTTAAAATTATCTTCCAATTTGGGTCTTAAAAGAATTTTAAGCATATAAATATATATATATATATACACACAAAAAGAAAAAATACTTGTTGAAAATTTTTAAGTAGTACAGCAATATATATTGTTGTAGAAAAATTAATATGACCGTGACGTATTCTGTGGACTAGAAGTGCAAATACAAGAATAAAGCCATGGATAATAAGAATGCAAATTATGAGTGGACAACCCAATGTGGCCACTGCAAGAAGAAAGGCAATTTCTCACCTGGATAAGGAATTACATAATAAAGGGGGGCATATTTTGGTACCTTCATGCAAAGATCCATTACGCATAGACAATTTTTAATGTTTCATATATGCATTAAATTAATTTAAACTTTAGAAAAAGATGCACTAAGCTATCGGGAAGGGTCATCAAGGACTCTTTCCTCTTTGGCTATTCTTCAAAGATCATTCCAGATGCCATTCTTGAGAAACAAATTTCCATCCCGCATTTATTGTCTGCATCACTTATCAGTCATTGCTATGAGGTTCATGATTTATTTAGTTATATTAGTCTATGACCTTGGAAGATTAGAATGAATTGAATCATTTTTGCTTTCCACGGAGCTGAAATTGACTTGGGACAATAGGTTGCTCAACAAATATTAAATAAAAGCCAATTTGTGCATGAGACATATTTGCCTGTACAGAATACTATAATTTATCCAAGTAGCTCTTTTGAAAGAGCTGAAATTTAATAAACTGCTTTAAGTACTTGGAAAAAAGCCTATTCTCTCTCTCTCTTCTCTTCTCTCTCTCTATGTCACTTTCTCTCTCTCACTCTCTCTATATATGTATATAATTAATATTAATATTAATATTATACTATTAATATAATATTATATGTTATATATATATCACAATCAACAGAGCATTAATCCTAATAAAAATCATCATTCATTAAGCATTTACAGGTTAATCTGGAACTCACAATCCTCATTATTTTCCCACCTGAATGGTCCTGGACGATATAAAAAGAAGGAAGCTGAGTACCAGCATTCATCACTCTGCTAACTGAACGGGACCAGCTCATCCTCTTGCTCCTGCCACAATGACTTCTACACCGTGATGAACT
This sequence comes from Zapus hudsonius, assembly GCA_004024765.1. Classification (NCBI taxonomy): domain Eukaryota; kingdom Metazoa; phylum Chordata; class Mammalia; order Rodentia; family Dipodidae; genus Zapus; species Zapus hudsonius. Next base: position 13,748 of record PVHP010029172.1, read on the forward strand.
ATATATAACCTGGCATGGTAAGGAGAAATAAACACGTTTCCCTTAAACTGTTATCAGGCATTTTGTCCCAGTGATGCGAAGGTAACGATGCAGGTGCCATGCAGCCTTATCACTGTGATAAGCTCAACTTACAGGGTTATGTGTTGAGCAGGGTAAATGTAGCTCTGCTTGAAACAGGGCTCTGGGTGGTGGCTGCAGAGGAACATCCGTGGTGCCAGCAGAGCAGACAGGGCCCACAGAGAGCAGGTGAGTTGAGCAGCCGAGAGAGTGCTTAGAATACAGGTTCGTAGGCCTGGCCTACTCTTGAGGATTCGAGAGATTTTTCACACACTAGGCGATGAGATAGCATCCACTCTGCAGAGTTCCACACTTCTGATCTCATTTGTTCTCCACCCCTCTTATGCTTGTGGGGAACCTGTGGCATCATGGGTAGCTTTGTGATGAAGGGGCAGTGGGGAAATAAATGTGCTTATTGGGACTGCAGAAAAGATGGCTAAGAACCAAAGTAGATGGCATACGAAGGTGTTACCAGTGGTCTTCGCATCTTACTCAAAGAATTGAAGAAAGGTGTGTCATGGTTTGATCCAGGTGTCTCCCACAAACAAATGAATGTGTTCTGAATGATCGATCCTCAGCTGATGGCAGTTCGGGAATTGGAACCTCACTGGAGCTGTGTTGTTGGGGGTGGGCTTATGGGGTTATAAGCCAGCTTCCCCTTGCCAGTGTTTGGCACACCTTCCTGCCGCTGTTTGCAGTGCTGTGGCAGAGGTGATGTCCAGCCCTCTGCTCATGCCATCGTTTTCCCTGCCAGGATGGAGTCTCCCCCCAAGTCCATAAGCCAAATAAACCCATTCCTCCACAAGCCGCTTTTGCTTGGGTTCTTTCTGCGCAGCAACAGAGAAAGTTGACTACAACAGGTGCATACAAGCAGTTATGCAGAAAGACACTTTATTAAGAGCAAAGTGACAATAAAAATTTGAATACACTCACTGCTAACAGAGCAGATGGCCACTCCAGTGGAGAGCCCTCAAGGGCCCCAGGAAGTGGTATGGGCATCTGAAATTTATGGTATTTTCAGGGGAGGATGGATCAGATACTAGGAGTGTAGTTTGGGTGATCCTATTGTTTGATTTATGGATTGGTGTGATACAACATTTCATCTACTGTATATGTTCCTTCCCATGATGCATCTGATTTCAGTTATATGTGTACCTAGTTATATGGAACATAAGATGATAACTTGGAATTTCTCCCTACAATTTCACTTGAAGATCACAGTTTGTCTTACTCTGCATGCACCCAAACCAGCCCAAGATGGATGAGCCCCTGCTGTTCTGATCTGTTTTTTAATATTTTATTTATTTATTCATTTGAGAGAAAATGAAAGAGAGAAAAAAAACAGACAGAGTATGGGCACACCAGGGACTCCAGCAACTGCAGATGAACTCCAGACACATGTGCCATCTTGTGTATCTGGCTTTATGTGGGCACTTGGGAATCGAACTGGGTCCTACTGCTTAGCTGGCAAGCAACTGAATGGCTAAGCCATCTCTCCAGCCTTGCTCTGATCTTTGATGTATCTAAGAATGTATTTCAATGGGCACTGGATCAGGAAGAATGGTCCATAAGAGGAAGAGAAAGTTTGTTCATTGTGTGGAGCAGGGTATATGTGCAGTTTCAGACAAGTGGGATCCCAGGTTCCTAACAGGGTGCTAGGTGCATTGTTTAGGAGACGAGTGTGATTAGTGGTCAGGCCAAGTATTGTTTCATCTGGCTAAACTATTGCCTATGTGTCATGCCTCAGAGAATATAAAGGGGACTGAAAGGGTAGACTAATTAAGATGGGCCTTGTAATTCACTCAAGTTTGGACTACAATTGTTAAGAAGCTAATAGTGTATTCCTGAAAATGCTTCTGCAAAGCAGCAATATTTTTGAATGAGACATTTTAAAGCAACAGTGTGATGGTTATTTTAGAAGAAGCAATGTTTTAAGATGGAGATACCAATTAGGTAGAATATAATAATAGTTAAAGAAACTGCAGTAACAGCCCAAGGCTGGGCGGCAATAATGGAATGGAGAAAGAAAGGGAAAGGGAAGTTGAGAATTTGCCCCTACGTGAAGGGTAGGGAGAAAGAGGCAATGACCATTGGTTCTAATCTTGGCAAATAGAAAGCTGGAGTATCCATTATTCAGGAAAGGGGAAGGATGTTGTGGGGGAGATAATGTATTTGCCTTGAGACACTAGGATTATGGAGTAACAATATAAACATTTGTAACTGTCCATGTAAGCTAGGCATGATGGTCAACATCTATAATCTTAATACTAGGGAGGCTGAGACAGAAAATTGTCATGAGTTCAATATCAGCTTGGGTACATAGTGAATTTGAAAACAGTCTTAAGCTACAGAAAGAGACCTTGTCTCAAAAATCTATATACTAAAAAGTTGTAAAGGTTGTGAGGGTAAAAATAATGGCTAACTGCTTATTTCTTAACTGCTAAGAGCTAACTGCTCATTTTAAATTGCCTTTACTTAAACTCGATAAAATAACTATGCCGAAGGTCTTAAAGCACCTGATGTGCAACAGCCTGATTAAGACACAGGAAGGTGGAGTTGAATAACTAACTGCTTATCTAGCTTCTGTAAGCTGCTTATGCCATAGGAATGTAGGAGGATAAGAATAAGTAACTGCTTATCTAGCTTTGTAAGCTGCTTGTGCAGGATGACTAAGTTGACCAGCCTTAACCCCTGAAAAGCCCGCGCATGCCAAAATGTGAACATATGAATGTACCAATGAAGAAATAGCCTGCGCAAACTGTTCATTTCTGTCTATAAAAAGGCTTGAGTTTCTGCACTCAGGGCCGTTGGTCTCAGCCTGCTGAGTGACCACGGACCAGGTTCGAACCTGCTCAAATAAAGTGACCTTTGCTTTTCTTCTGACTTGAGTCTCTGGTGGTCTGTCTTTGGGGGTCACAGACCTTACAAAGGTGATTTTTTATTTTCATCAACTAGATAATTAAAAGCAATCTTGATGTTAGGAGGCCTGAAAACTAAGTGTGATTTCTTACATTACAAAAGGATTCATCACACTGAATAACGTGGTACAACTAGATTCTTTCAAATCCTGAGTTTTCCCAATACATCAAACCAGATTGGATTTTTAAAGTTTAGATCTGAAGACCAACAGAAAGGGGTTGCTGTGTGATAGGGTACTGTAAAAGTGAACAAAAACAACACAAGAGGAGACAAAGCGAGGGACCAAAAGAAGAGGAAAAGCAAAGTGAGGAGAGAATCTAGGAAAGCTTAAAGGAAAAAGAAGAGTGAGTGTGAGGGGCAAATAGGCAGCTCGGGAAGAGCCAAAGGGCAAACACGGAGACTCTCACCACACTGGAGACTCTCCGTTTCCTAAGACCAGAAGAAACACACTGGTGTGGAAGGTAGAGCAGAGCACATTCTCCTGATTAATTTGACAGTCAGGTATTCTGGGGGTGCTGGTGTACTCCTGGGATAGCAGGAAATGTTCTCTCTTAAGAAGGACTGTTGAACACATTTTGCAACTTCTGATGCTCTGATCTGTTTATATTACCTTGTGAACTGGACAAGCTATTGATCTCAGCCCCAGCATCTGAATGGAATACAGACTATGCTTCATTGACTATGTGAAAATTAAGTGAGATTATCTAGAATGGAATCTGGGACATAGGAAAAATCTAGAAAAGAAAGATGACATGAAAGTTTTTTAAGTGAAATTAAGAAAAGAGGAAGGGGGTTAGGCAAGAAGGAATGGGGTAGGAAAGGATAATAGGAGGATATAACCAAACATGTCATTTTCATGTATGTAAATGCCCCAGTGAAACCCTTTATGTTGTACAATAAATATGTGGTAATTACAAAAGTTTACTGAGAACTCACAAAAGCTATTATTAAATATAGCGTATGTGCCCATATCTGCTATGCAAGAAGTTAAACCATTAAAATCTAAAATATAAGAATATCAAATACACACTGTTAGCCACACACTGCTGGTGTCACCACATGACCTCTGGAAGGTCCATTCTGCACATGCCAGAGAGCACAGAGGAGAAGACCACAGAGGTAGTGCTTGTTTGGGGCTTAAAAATAGTACCTGGAGAAAAGAAAGTGATATATGAATGTCAACCAAATTTTCTGGCATGGCTGTCTTGTTTGTTCCCTGAAGGTTTTTGCCATATTGTGTTATAATTATCAAGAATGAGATTATTTACAATAATAATAAAGCCTGTCAAAGAAGACTAATAGTTTTTAATAGGAATTATTAAAGTATCCACATTTCTTTATAATAAGAGGTTTTTTTTAATGCCTGTTTAATCCGGTTGTTACTTTTCTCACCAAAAGCAAGTCTGCTAGAAAATCTCCACGTTTCAGAGGCAAAACACAAAACAACTGGCCCAGACATTACACAAAAACACAGCATGACAGAAATAAAGAAATAAGCTTTCCTTTAGAATAACTGATTAGCAGCCTGCATTTGGCTGACTATGTAGAGGGATATAAAGAAGACTGGTTCTCACCCAAAAGCCATTATTCCATTCTCCTTTAGTTATAGAATTCTGGCCTGACTCCCCCAATAGTTAAACCTGACAGTGTTCTCCTTTTTAATTTCCTGCTCCTTGGGATGTGGATGTGGGAGCTCAAGCCTGAAAAGCCACCCCAGAGCTTGAGCAGCAAGGACTCATGAAGCATGGAAGGCTGAGCTGAGCTGAGCATGGCCTGGGAGCACAGCCTGGGAGCACAGCTGAAAACACAGCCTAGGAGCACAGCCTGGGAGCACAGCTGGGAGCATTGCCTGGGAATATATTCTGGGAGCACAGCCTGGGAGCACAGCTGGGAACACATTCTGGGAGCACATTCTGGCAGCACAGCCTGGGAGCACAGCTGGGAGCATTGCCTGGGAATACATTCTGGGAGCACAGCTGGGAGCACACCATCAGAACACCCTGGGAGCACAGCCTGGGAGCTGGAGTTTTCATTGTCAGTGATGGGGGCCAGTCAACCTGAACAGTCCTCTGTGGCTTTGGCATGAGAAAAGAATGTCTACCTTGCTTAAGCCACTGCTACCTGAGGGGTGAGGGGGGGTTCCCTTTGTCATTTCAGAGTCACCTCTGTCCTAAGTGATATAATATATAAGTGACATACAGCAAATGGTCAGGCTTGACTCCAAAAACAGCATGGATATCAACTGATAATTTCAAAGAAAAATAAAACAGAATAATTGGATACTCTGCAAAGTAGAAGGAGCATGAGAAAGGAAAAAGATTTGCTAACAACATTTGACTAAAGGTTTTCAATTTTTTCAGTTGAAATGAATTGAGAATTAATAGCTAGCCTTTCTCCACTATGTGTCAGTTGGAGTGACATGTATATAATTAGGTCTTATATTGCCAAAGATTGCATGTATTTGTCAATGCTGGTACGTTTTCAATTAATGTACATTAACATTTTTGTTGTTTCCATAATAGTTGATCTTTTAGGGAAGCAAGGTTTTCTATGAAGCAAATAAAATAACTTGCTCATGTCTGGGTAGTGATGGTGAGGTTTTTGCTTTATTTTCATTTACTGTTTGTTTCCCTATATTTATTTCTTCAAAATAAAAAAAATGTAATGCCTTCTCTAAATTTTCACAAATATGATGGCATAAAAATGTGGGGTGTTTGGATACTCCCAGAAATGTTCAATAAGAAAAACCAGGAGCTACACTCAGTTCTGAGAATTATAACTGCCTCATTTAGGGATATTTCTTTTTTAGATTTTTTATATTTATTTGCAAGCAGAGAGAGAGAGAGAGAGAGAGAGAGAGAGAGAAGCAGGCATGCTAGAGCCTCTAGTCACTGCAAAATAATTCCAGATGCATGTGCTACTTTCTGCAGCTGGTTTTCCATAAATAATAGAGAATCAAACCCAGGTTTTTAGGCTTTGCAGGCAAGTGCCTTGACTGCTGAGCCATCTCTCCAACCCCATTTAAGGATATTTCTCATGTTGGTACATTATACTATAAATAACTCATAATAGCATAGTAACTCTTGAATTACATCAGTAAAAATGTCTCAAAACACCCTGCTATTCACTAATCATAAATCTATTCTGATGAGGGCACTAAAAAATCATAAAACTATACAGTAGAAATGAAGGGACAGTAGACCATCCCTAATGTCTTTTAAAAAATGTCACTTTAGCCAGGGCTATAAAGAGACCTTTTGAATCAAAAAAAAAAAAACTACTTGTAGTAATAATAATGGTTTCATTTGGCATGTCCTCAAAGACTAAACATTCATGTAATTTTTAATTTTGTGAGTCAATTTCATTATAAATTTCATAATCTTAAGCATATATATTTATACTCCTTTCCATCTTGTTATTTCTAGAGGCATTTTCAAAAACTATCAGTTTTTTTTAACATTTTTATTGATAATAATTAGATACATCGTATAAATAAATCTTGTGATGGTACCCTCGTTTCCCTCCTCCCTGTCCCCAAGCCACTGAGGGCCCAACTCAGTGGGATTGCTGGACCTGTTTCATGGGATAGGAGGTTATGAATTGTACAAGCAGTAGCCAGGTTTTTTTTTTCTTTGTGTGTTGTTGTTAATGGGGTGCAATGTCTCTGGATATTCTCCCCCACTGTGGCTCTTACAATCTTTCTACAAAGTTCTCTGAGTCATGGAAGAAAGCAATGGCTGAAGTAGACAAGTATTTAAAATCTTGTTTTTAATTATATTTTCTCAATAAATGATTGAAAGAGCTAGGCAGGAATATTTAAGCAAGTAATATAATTTTACACTGAGGAAACAAGTTGTTTCATAGATTGTGACAAGCAGAGAGGCAGGCAGGTGCTATCTCTCCCTATCCTCAATCTATCTTAAACTCCACTCTTTAGTTTCTTTAGCTGATAGATGGGAACCATAATCTATCGAAGTCTCTCTTGTCTCAGCAGACAGGAGACTGAAAGCACAGGAAGAGACAGTTATGACCACAGATGTTAATTCTGGGCAGCTGTATAAATTGATGTTGGGAGAATAGCCTTAACAGGAAGTGTTGTCAAGAGGACCGCTGTATTGAATGAGCTTTCAGGAAATTAAAATTAATTCCAAAGAGGCCTCTGAAATCATTCATTTGTGAGATTTCAAAACCTCTTAGATTTAGTGTGATCTACAACAACTCACCTGAAATGTTAGTTTGTGAAGAGTTCACCATGAGAACCCATGTAGAAGGAAAGATGCTCAAATTGTAACTGACGTTATTGGTCAGCAAAGAACAAGGTCAGGTCATATAAACCAAGAAAGGCATAAAATGTGCTCAGAGCCACAATAGAATAGAGTGTGAACAGTGAGAGGAAAAATATATGAGAAAGACTGTAAAACTTCCTTAAAATACCAAGGTGGCTTGAGCTAATACTTCAGTGTTGTCAAATGATGCTGTAACCAATGAAGTCACTGTAGTTTATTTTTAAGGAAGAGTACACTAAGGCTTATGAGTGTTAAGTACTCTGCTCTTGTACACATCTCAGTTCATTTGAACATGGGTTCCTCAGCACACAGGGCCCTGAACCCACTCACTGTCCAGCATACTCCAGGACCAAGAGGTGCTGCCAGGGCTGGAGAGATGGCTCAGCAGTTAAGGCACTTGCCTCCAGTGCCTAAGGCCCCTGGTTCAATTCCCCAGTACCCACATAAGCCAGAGCCACAAGGTGGTGGTCCTGGTGCGCTCTCTCTCTCTCTCTCTCTCTCTCTCTCTCTCTCTCTCTCTCTCTGTCTCTCTCTCTGCTTGAAAATGAATAAATAAAATATTTTTTAAAAAGAGGTGCTGCCAATGTACCACTATTACTGTTCCCTGGGTAAAGGGGCCCTGCCCACGTCCATTATTGGCTATACTACCTCTCACAGCTCCCTGTGAAAAGGAGGTCCCACACCAGGGCCACCTGTTGCCATGCCCTGGGTCTAGAAGTCCCTATAACAGTGTCATCGTTCAGCCATGAATCAGCATCGTCGCTCTACAGGTACACTTCACCCAGGATCACAATACAAAATGGTCCTAACTGCTAGGCATAACCAGACTTGCTGATAAATAAGAAGAAAGCACACCTATGACTCAGCCCTAGTAGCCACAAGAAACACAATCTGTAGCTAAGTGGTTCACAGAAGGTCCCACAGAAAATGAACCAAACCACCAACTACTACTGGTAAAAGGACAAAGTCAAATCTGAAAGTTGCATCCATTTGAGCAGACGAGAGAGCTCAACAAAGAATCCAAGGAACAATCCACTACGCCTCTTTCCCAGCCTCTCAACAACCTATAATGGAATACAAAAAAAAAAAAAAAATGAGATAGGGGAGTGTCATGGAAGGCATTTAGAATCCTCCTTCTACAAATTGACCAATGACCAAATAAAAGAGATTCAAACAAGCAAAGAAGTGAAAACTCTGTTTAAGACCCTTGCAGAGAAAGAAGTCGAAATGCAAACACAAAAGGCATTTAGACCCCCCTAACCCCCAAACATACATGACCAGAGAAGAAACTCTCTGTGATATACCATAGGCAAGATGTCAAAAATACAAAATAAAGAAACAGTACTAAAAGCTATGAGGGGAAATGCCAATACAATGGCAAGACCATTGGAAGAATTGCAGACATGTCACCATCACCCTAAAAGAAACCCTCAGAAGAGCAAACAGAGAGCTTTCTGAATGGGAGAAAATCTTTGTCAGCTATTCCTTAGAGAGAAGATACATAAAGAACTGAAAAAAAA
>PVHP010029173.1:0-22590 GCA_004024765.1 Zapus hudsonius
GTTTTGCCTCAGGCCTGGGGAAAGCACTCAAGAGCTTTGACAGAATTCTGTCTTGTTGTTGGAATCTCATGAGTCACTTTGGTCAACAGCTCAGTGAGGGAAGGAACCAGTGGTTGGAACCAGGGGTTGTCAGGCTGATCTAATTATTCACAGGCTTAGACTATCTCCCCTACTACTCATGGCCCCTCTTGCCAGGTGATGCTCACTACTTTCTCAATAGGTCCACTGCTTTTTACACTCTTTGATGAATTCTCTCTCCCATAAGGCTGCATGTAGTCATAGCTTTTTCTAGCTTTCTGTCAGCTGGTCAACAGGGAGGAGGATTCCAGCTCAGCTCCAGCTTGATTTCTCAGGGACCTGCAGCCCAAGTTTATGTGGCCTTCAGCAATATGGTCTTACCATCTCATTCTGGTGGGCAACTAGGAGCCTTGGCAAAGGCCTGTAATATTTTGGGAGCCTCAGGAACCTTCCAACAAATTGCTGGAAGATGTCCCATCCCTGGCACTGAAATTTTTATAGTAATGATCTATGGCTAGTGGGTGTGCTATTATTCAAAGAAGTAGGTTTCTGTATGGCTTATTCTAACCCTCTTAAATTTTGACTAACCCTCTTCCTACCTCTCCTTTACTCAATCCCTTCCCTGACCCCCCGTAGGTCATTGCTCCCCTAGTAATCTGTTCATTTACTTACTTATATACAATACCCTCTCCCTCTTTTAGAAAATATTTTAAAGTATAAGTTGATGTTGTTTTTCATACTATAAATCAGTGGAAAAGTGGTAGTAGATAGTTTCCTTCTAGCTCTACCTGGATCTCACTCTGTAGTCCCAGACTAGCCTCGAATTCAGAGTGATCCTCCTCCTATCTCTGCCTCTCCAGTGCTGGGATTAAAGGCATGTACCACCATGCCCAGTTTCAAGTTTTTATTCATAGAAATTTAGGCTAGTCAAAGTTTTTTTGCTATAATAAGTGTTAAAATATTTTTATACATAAACTTTTGTATACTTGTCTCATTAGGATAAATTCCTAAGAATGGTATTGAGATGTCATAGAATATACCTTTTGTAAATCACACAACAGATTGCCAGATCAAACTAAAGGATACACTATTACTATATATCTATCATTACTGTAGTATATGTACAATTTCAAAATAATGTCTTTTTCCTATATATCTTTACTAATACTGTTTTTCATCTTTGACCACTTTATAAGGAGCACATAATCAGTTTTCTGACTTTTAATCTTAAAAATATAAGGTTTCTTAGCCACTTTGTTTACTTCTTTATGAATGATTGTGTAATTTTGTCCATTGAAAATACACTTATGGAATGACAAATACTATTTACTCAAGTGATAGGGCTAATATGCTTTTGTATAAAATAATTTTTAGAAGAAATTTTGAATATTAATCCATTCAACACTTGTATATTATATTATTTGTTATAAGAAAATTTTTGTATATTTAACATGATGCTCTTTTAAAATGTTTTAAATTCCCTTTAGGGCCATTCTCTTAGTGATGGGTTGGATGAAGTTCAAAAAGCAGAAATGAAAGCTTACATGGAACTAGTCAACAATATGCTATTGACTGCAGAGGTATAAGATTAATACTTGACATGAAATATAGTCTCTTACTATTTGTATTTTCATAAAATAAAGCTTTCCTTAAAGTATTGAGCAGTGGGATTATAGGACTGAGTTGGTTATCCAAATTATTTGATCATTATCTTTGAAGAAGTTTCTATTATTTTCAGTTCTAGTTTTCTTATTTGTAAGAAGGGACGAGTCTTGCCAACATGTTGTATGATGCTATGTTTTGTTAGCCTTTTCAGCTTTGCTTTATATAATACCTCTACAGTGATGGTGTTTAGAAGTATATTGAGTAGGAAACATTTTTATAAAGTACTACCATTAAATTTGATCATTCTGTACAGTAGATTTGCAAAAAATATATATGTGACTTACAAAGTTGGCTTATTATGAGAAATAACTGTCTTTTTTCTCTTTGGGATCTTAAGTTTTAGTGACTGTTCTTTTGTTCCTAGTTGTATCTTCAGTGGTGTGATGAAGCTACAGTAGGGGAGGTGAGTGGTTCTGCAACATTTGTCTTAATTAAAATTTAATGAGAAAACACTTTGCTCAGAATCGCAAGTCCCTGCTCATAAATGAAACATTGTGGTTTATACCATTAGTGATACAGTTTTTCACTTACTTTAATTTTGCTTGCACATACATTTTAGGGAAGCTATGTGTCATTGTTTGATATAACTGGTTGTAAAGTACATAGAAGTTTATATATTTTTAAAGGGAATGGTTTAAAATTTTAATTTTTTAGATTGCAAGCAATGTATTATTTTCAGATTGCCCTATGTATATCTTGTACTCTCTTTTTTTCATTCATATATATATATATATACATATATATATTCTGTTTTTTAAAATGGGCATTGTTTTTAGAAAGGAGTATGCTTTTCACCAAGTTCTTTTCCTTCAGATCACTCATGCAAGGTATGGATCTCCCTATCCTTGGCCTCTGAATCACATTTTGGCTTATCAGAAACAGTGGGAAGTCAAACGTAAGATGAAAGCTATTGGATGGGGTAACAAGACACTGGACCAGGTCAGTTCAGGTTGAGCTTGACAAAAGCTTCAGTTTTAGTGCATTAATAATGATGTTCTTTAGAAATAATCTCAGTGTAATCAAAAATAATAAAACATTTGCTCTTTCCTGAAGTACTTGTATTTCATTTATAAAAGTCACACATGCTTATTGTCAAAATTTATGTAATGCAAAGAAATTGAAATCCTACCACCTCAAAATTGCCATTCTTAATTATTTGGAGAACATTTTTATAGTCATCTCTTAATATTAATTCATTAAATGGGATCATGTTATGCTGGGCCTTCCATAGCCTGAGGGTTTTTTTTTCCCATTGAACACTATAGAGTGGGCATCTTTTATGTCAGTATATGTAGACTTACAGTTTTTGTACTTAAGTATCAGGACTTAAACTCATTACCTTATTTAACACATAATTTTTTCTTTGTCTTAAGTTTACTATTTTTAAATAAATATTTATGGTCACAGTCAGAAAGTTGAGCATCAGTAAGTTAATTGTCTTTTTTTTTTCTGTCAAAGCTACCCTTCCTGCTACCAGCCATCCGAGAGATGTGATGTTTATTACATGGGGGATTTAGTAAATGAATTCAGTGATGTAAGGAAGAGCTATCTCATTATTGGGAAAGCAGCTCAAATGCTTTTACTTATAGTGAGTCAACAGAACCATTTTTTTTATATGGCAGTTTTTCATGTAAACAAAATCATTGAGTGTGTGGATTCAGGAAAACATTATTTAGAGAATGAGTTTTGAGAGAAAAACTTTCTTGATACAGTAGCTGTTATCCGTAACTTAAATGTGCTTAATGGAAATTCATTCTTTAATTTTCTTCCCATTATATGGAAAGCATTAGTTATGTAATGTATGTGGTCTGTCTGTGGTTGATTTAAATGTATTACTAAAAGTTAAGTTTATGATTTTGTTGTAAATATGGTACCAATTGAGTTTTAGGTTCTTTTTATTGTTTTGCTAATTTAGGTATTATTTCTCTTTGGAATCCATTGCCTGTGTTAGGTCTTAGAAGATGTAGACCAGTGCTGTCAAGCCCTTTCTCAAAGACTGGGAACACAACCATATTTCTTCAATAAGCAGTAAGACATTTTATTAGTATTTTATATCTTGCTTCTCATCTCTATTATTGATTCAAATTTGTTTTATCACAAAAGCATTATTTTTTTTCAAGAAATATTTGATTCCTTTTTTTGATAGGGACTGGATATGCAGTTCCTCTTCTTTTTTTGTATGGAGGTAGAAGGAAGGGGCTCCTGTCCCTTTGTTGCTGTTCCTTTGGTGTTAGTAGCTTTCTGTCTTCCATTTATGCCTTCAAATATCAGGACCCTCGAATAAGAAAAGAAATATGTATAAAAGACTTATTTTAAAAATTCATTTTTAATATTTTTATTTGTGAGGAGGGGGGCATGCCAGGGCCTCCTGCCACTGCAAACGAACTCCAGAACTCCAGATGCATGGGCCACTTTGTGCCTCTGGCTTTAATGGGTACTAGGGAATTGAACCAGGGCCATTAGGCTTTTCAAGCCAGCACTTTAACCACTGAGCCATGTCCCCAGCCCCTCATTTTCATTCTTAAATATTTAGGCCTTCTTGGCTGTCAGGCATGATGGTAGGCTTTCAGGAACTAAGTTTTTTAAAATGCAATCATTGCCATTGAATTTGCTTAAGGTCAGTCATGTATATCAACCATTATTGTATACGATAATGATTTAATAGAGTTAATTGTAATAGATAATAGATAATAATGGAGATAATTCAAGGTGTTATGTATAGAACTACAAAATACTAAATTCTAAACTTCACTGCAAAAGCATGAACATAGCCACAGTCCATTGGAATAATACCCAGGGACTAGGAAAATCATTATAATCATATGATAAATAGTAAAGACTATTGCTGGATGACAAGCATGTGTGTGTGTATAATATATATCTTTGTATGTGAGTGTGGACATGCATGTATGTTGAAAGCTCAGAGAACAACTTTTGGGTGTTGGTTCTTGCCTTCATTGTCTTTGAGGCAGGGTCTCTTTTGTAGTTTGACATTGTTGTGCAAGCTGCTTGTCAGGCTAGTTCCTCCATGAACTTCCTGGAAATTCCCCTATCTCTACCTTCTCTCTCCTTGCTAACATGCAGGGGTTATAGAAACCTGCCACAGCTTCCAAACTTTTATGTGGGGTTTAGGGGATCTGAACCTGGGTACTGAGGCTTGAATGACAAGTGCTTTATCCACTGAGCCAACTCCCTAGCTCCGTTAACTTATCTCTCTTTATTTTACTTGTGTTTGCGCATGCATGTGCATATGATGTGTTGGGGCATCCCATGTGCTTGCTTGTTGTGGTGGGCCGGAGCAGGAGAGGTGGTGGATAGTTTCATTGCTCTTCCATCAGGTCTTGTTTTGAGACAAAGTCTCTTTATTCTTTCTGCTCTCTTGTGGTCTCTGAACCCTTGAGGGACTGGAGTTATAAGAGTGCGTGGCCATGCCCAGCTGTTACACAGAACCTTAAGATTCAAACTCTGGTGGTCTCAGGCCCCCTTGGGCCTCCTCAGGGCTTTAGGAAGCACATTAAACAGCTGAACTCTTTTCAACTCTTAACTTTTAAGTTACGAAAGTATTTTTTAATATAGAAGTTAAGATTATTTCTAATAGTGTGAAGAGATGGCAAATGAAATAATAGGAAAGCAAATTAGGAAACACCTAGAAAAAATTAATATTTTTGAACTAATACTGTAAATGAGAGAAATAAACACAAAATATTAATCAAAGCAAAGAAGATGAGTAGAATAATATTAAATAGAAAACTTTAGGAAAATGTTCACATTTTACATCACTGCTTTTGTTTTGATATTCAAATGAAAGAGTAGTAAATGACCAGCAGAAATGATAATGATACTGCTAGATAAGATGTCAATAACGGGACTTTAAAGATATATTTATCATCCTAGAATATTTTTCTAATATAAGTCTGTAAAAATCAATGCTACAATATATTTGAAATATCTTAGAGCACATAGGAAAATTGCTATTATCCAAGTTGTAATTCACAAATATTTTGATAAACATGAGAGGGGAAAGTTGTATTTTCTCACATAGAATAGCAAAGTAATTAAAACAGCAGGTACATGAAGGTCTTGCTTTACTAAACAATTAGGCAACATATGGGTAAAGTGAATCTTTTTTTGTCTTTGTTCTTCATAGTAATTGAAGATGTTTTTATGAATTTGTTGCTTGTCTTTTGTTAGTCATGTTTTCCTTAAGATGCATGTAATTTTCACTTAGTAAAATTGGCATCTTTATGACTATAGATCTATAAGTTTTAACAAATACACTATCCTGTTGTGAAGGATAAACAAGTATACCTTTTAATATTCTTTTTTTCCTCCCAAGGTAGGGTCTTACTCTATCCCAGGCTGACCTGGAATTCACTATGTAGTCTCATGGTGGCCTTGAACTCAAGGCAATCCTCCTGAGTGCTGGGATTAAAGGTGTTTTAAAGGAAGGAATTGTAGGAATTAGTAATTTTTGAAAGTCAAAAATCAGTTAAGCCAAGCGTGGTGGCTCATGCCTTTAATCCCATTACTAGGGAGGCAGAGGTAGGAGGATCACTTCGAGTTTGAGGCCAGCCTAGGACTTCAGAGTGAGTTCCAGGCCAGCCTGAGTTAGAGTGAGAACTCTGCCTCAGAAACAAACAAACAAACAAACAAACAAACAAATATAAAGCAGTTAATATAAGGAATTGGTGTAATTTGTAAAGATTACAAAAAATATGCTTTAAAAGTATGTGTGCTTTGATGGTTCAATCTATTCTTTCTCATAGATTTTCTTTAAAGTTTCTTGCCATGAAGTTTCTATCTTTATGAAATATTAGATCAGTTTGTATATTCTCACATCCATATATAATTCAGCACCTTTGGAGTTCTGTGGATATATATTTGTAGCAAGTAACATTTTGACTACTTTAGAATACTTCTGAAGCACACTAATTTGAGATCCACTCATAATTGACCTTTTCATAGCTCTCATTTATTGATAAGGAATATTCAAGTACATTCCTGGAAGTTGCCCTCCTTGTTCATGCAAGAAGTTAATTGGTAATAAACAAGAATTAAGACAAGTCCTTACTTGGTAAGATAGATGTATCTCTTAAGTACTATGCTTACTGAAGTAGGAGAGTTGGTATTTATATTCTCACAAAGTGCCTTAACAATACATTTACCCACACTATGTCTTTGGGTTTTGTATGGCATTGATTCTTCATTTGTGGTGAAAAGATTATGGTGCTACTGAGTTCAATAACACTTGTAATTGTTTTTTTTTTAATTTATTTTTTACATTTACTGTATGAACATACTAGTTATATTCCCATTGGGTTATACTCTTATGTTCCTCTTCCCCACCCCCATTCCACTGAAGACCCTCCTCAGTGGGGTGATTGATATTCACTGTGGGGTCATAAAGGAACCAGTCACTGTGTGAGGGATAGTGTCTTAGAATATTCATTCCCATTCTGTGGCTCTTGCAATTGAATTTCTGCCTTTCTTCCACAATGTTCCCTGAACCTTGGAGGGTGTGATATAAGTCTCCTTTAGCATTAAGCTCACTACATACATCCTCTGATTTTCTGTTTTGGTGAGGCACATCCTCTGATTTTCTGTTTTGGTGAGGCTTGGGTCTCCTCAGTGTCTACTGCTATCTCCCTGGAGGAGGTTTTCAGGCCAGCAGTGACAGTAGCACTGGTGTTTAATCTGCCTCTTCCTCCCTGATGTCTGTGCTAGAGATGGCTCATCTCCTGCTAGGCAGTCAGCTCTTGTTCTAATGGATCTTGGGTCTCCCTGGTATTCATCACCATCTGTACAACGCATATTCTGCAACCAAGAGTGAGGACAGTATGGATCAAAGGGTATAAGAACAGTCATAAAAAAACCAAAAACTTGATGGGCATATTCTCTCATCTTAATCAAAGAACAGTGAAGCTTCCCTGAAAGGTCTTCCTACCCATAGGCTTCTGACTTTATTCTCAGTACCAGGTATGAAATCCCTCCCACTGAATGGCAATCAGAGAACAATTGATTACCCCCATAACCTGTGTGCCTCTATAGCACTGGTATGTCCATCTTGTCCAGCTGACTGATTTTATAGCTTGCAGGATTCCCTGCTTGTTCACGCTTTTGGTGACCATTGTCCCTCAGCAGCTTGCTTATCACTTTGCAGCAGGGAGTTGGCTTCCTCCTCAGTTCTAGCATGATCTCTTGATGTCCTGTGACTGTAGCCTGTGTTGTCTTCAGCAATAGGGTCTTACCATTTAGATCTAATGGGTAACCAGGTTTGCTATTTTTAAAACTATCCTGTTGACTACTCTCTTAAACATGATTTTTAAAAATTGTGTGTATTTTATTTAATTTTACTTTAGACAGAGTCTTGCATTGTTGTCCAGGATTATCTTGAACTCACATTATTCCTGCCTTGACCTACTGAAAGCCACAATTACAATCATAGGTTGTACATATTACTTCAATTTATACTTCATGAATGTGTTAAAAGAGAGAATACTTTTTTACATAAAAATTAAGTGCCACTTGGGCTGGAGAGATGGCTCAGGTTTAAGGCACTTACCTGTAAAGCCTACTGACCCCGGCTTGATTCCCCAGTACCCATGTAAAGTCAGATACACAAAGTGGCACATGACTTGGAGTTCATTTGCAGCATCTTAGAGGCCTTGGCACCACTATTTTTCTCTCTTTCCCTCTCTTCCCTTCCCCCCCCTCCCCTCTGTTTGCAAATAAATAAAAATCTGGAAAAAAACAAACATAGGTGCCAGTCATGTTACTTTCCTTTTTGCTTTTGTTTTAGACCTACTGAACTTGATGCTCTGGTATTTGGCCATTTATACACCATTCTTACTACACGGTTGACCAGTGATGAGTTTTCTGAGAAGGTGAAAAACTACAGCAACCTCCTTGCTTTCTGTAGAAGAATTGAGCAGCACTATTTTGAAGATCGTGGTAAAGGCAGGTTGTCTTAAAATTATGTGTTAATTTAGTTATTAAAAGATCTAACATTTGATATATATCATTTGAGTGTTACAAGAGGTATTGCTATCAGACTTTCAAAACCAAAATCACTGTTTTTTTAAATGTCAGAACAAATTACATAATGTATCCTATACATGCTGTTTATACTGTTATTTGTACACACATTAATTTTGAATCGTTTCACATTCATTGTATTCCATATCTTGATTTTTTTGTCTGTTTATAAGAGTATAAAAATAAATCTTAAACAACTGTATGGTGGTTGTATTCACTTTCTTTTGACCTTTCTGATCGTTCTTTTTTAAGGCAAGTGATTTGTATTACATACTTTGATTACTGGATATTAGGTGAAACTGATCATGGGGGAATATTTATCACAAATGTGTACTTAGGGGACCTAGGTGATTGCAAGTTTTCATTCAGTTTATATTAAATTGACATGAATTAAGCAGCGTTTCATGAGATCTGGGGTGGGTTTTTTTTTTTCCTGCATGTAACATACCTCACCCTCACATCCCATTTATTGTTTATTTGAAAGCCTCCATAAACTGTCAAATGGCTCCAAACAGTAGCGCTAGAGAAATCACAGGACTTTCTTCCAGCGGGGTTTCCAAACTATCAGGGTCCTAGTTCCTGGCCTGGGTAATGTGCAGGTGAGACCTTGCCTGAGTCTCACTGCTCAGGAGAGTCCACAGTCCTACAGGACTTCTCAGGGCTTCTGCTCCTCCACACGCTGGCACCTGGAACTCAACCACTGGAGATAGCTGTAGGCTCAGACACTGCACAGGTAGCCCCATACACAGTGAGCAGCAGTGTGGTCGCCAAGAAGGTCTCATAGCCAATGTCAGCAAGCTGCTTGCTAGTGAGCATGTCATCCCCTGGATGCTGCACCATGGGGCTCCACCGATGGTGTCCTTGTGACCTCTGCAGGGAGAAGCCCAGACACAAGGAGGCCTCCCTCCTGTGCACACCCATACCTCGCCCAGCGAGCAAACCTTCCTCACGAAGCCCCGCCCACTGGGGGGGTGGGTTAAAAGAGCTCAGATTTTGGAGACCAGAACATTTTAATAATATTTTATTCTATTTGGGGGGATGAGAGGATAATATTCACAGAAGTATTGATAGAAACTCATAAACATGAAGGATTATATGTTACTTTCTCATATTCTCTAATGCTTTATGTCTTATAAAACTTGCAGTGATAAAAAGAATCACATGCTAAAACTATTGTTAACATGTCTAGAATGATACTATTTTGATATTTTCATTTTACCCTTTATGAAGGATTTTTAACTCATTTAATCCTTATGAAAATACTATGGTTATAATCTAGTTAACAGAAGAGGAAACTGTCTTCCTCAGTTTTTCTTCACCTTATTGTTTAAAACATCTCTTACTGAACTTGGAGCTCACCACCTCAGCTAGTCATGCTAGCCAGCAAACCCTGGGGATCTTCCTGTCTCTGCCTCCCTAGTGCTGGGATTATAGTTGTTTGTTCACATACTGGTTTTTATAGGGTGCTGAGGATCCAAACTCAGGTTCTTACGCATGTGTGGGAAGCACTTTACCTTCTGAGCCATCTCCCTGGCCCCAATAATATATGTTTCAAGTAAGTGCCTCTCTTCAGCCCAGTAATGTATATTTCATGTCAGTTCGTATATCTGCTTAAAATACAATATGCAAACATGTTCCTTAATATTTTGTTGTTATATGTTATATGCATCATATTCGTACCTAAGGGAGAAAATAGAACATTGCTTATCTGTGCACTAGGGCCTTTGCCACTGCATATGAACTCTGGATTATGTATGCACCACTTTATATGCCTGCCTTCATATGGCTCTTGGGGAATCAAACTCAGGCCACAGGCTTTGCAAGCAAGTGCCTTTAACCACTGAGCCATTTCCCCAACCCCATTACTAGTATCTTAAAGACCTTACGTGACACAAATTAGTCTAATTCTAGTTTTCTCCTACCCTGTAGGCTGTGGTTACACTGAAATTTGTGTCAGTTATTTCTATACTTTGTTTCTAATTTTTTATATAAATGGTATGTTACTTTATATATTGTTTCACTTTTTCCACAAATGTTGTATATTGAATTTTTAGCAGTAATTAACTTTTACTGTGAATAGTATTATGCACAGTGTAATATTTATGTGATCGCTTATTGTCTTGGTTTATGGCTGGATTCTTTCTGTTGTAAAAGTAGCTGTTAATGTATAATCTTACATATATACATATACATACACACACATATATAATTTATCTCCTGGTACAAGGGGTTTTTCAGGTATGTGCTTAAAGTGTAATTGGATTGCCAAATACGTTATTTTCCAAAATATTGGCCAATTTATATAAATGTATCCATTTCTTTAAACTTAAATTTTTAGTGTGACTTTACTTTGTATTTTCCACATTATCATTGAGCTGAGTTCATTTTTAGGCTTGTTGGATATTTCATTCTTTTCTAGGGTCTCTCTCTGTATAACAGCTATTTACAATAACTTTACCTATTTTTCTGATGTGTTGTCTTATCTATTCTTAGTGATTTATGGAAGTCCTATTTATATTACAGATATTAGTGCCTAGTTGGCTATAAGTGTTACAAATATCTTCCTAGTTAGTGGATTGTCTTTAGAAGTGTAGAAGTTCTTAATTTAAATATAGTTATAGTATGATAGTTCTTTTTCTACTTGATCTGTGATTTTTGTGCCTTATTTAGGACATCCTTCCTAGTCTGCATGTAAAAGTCACTGATGGAACTCTAAAATAAGATGTCCTTAGTGTCTTTCATGGAAATTAATTCCTAAGCTTCGTGTAACATTCATTTAAATTCATCAGGTGGACATGTTTGGGGAGCAGATTTTCTTGTGAGTGGAAACTTCACCCATTGTGTGATGCTGAGCAAAATATTTCATTATGTTTTAGTGTTCTTGAGTGAGACCAAAAATAATTAGGGATGAAGGAGATAAATTCTTCAGATTCTGGCTGCTATGAAGAACTTTCCTACAAAAAGAAACTGGTCTTACTGGGTGTGATGGCTCATACTTTCATTCCAGCACTGGGAAGCTATTCTAGGAAGATCTCCATGAGCTTAAGGCCAACCTGGGCTACAGAGTAGATTCCAGATCTGCCTGGCATAGAGTGAGACCTTGTTTCACCAAAACAAAACCAACCAACCAAACAAAACCCACAACCCAAACTCTGTCATTCTAATTAAAAATTCTTCATAAAACGTTACAAAACAGAATGCTACCAGGAATTTCTTACGTGAAATGGCTTACAGAATATTTTTGAGCACTGAGAGGCATTCTAGGTTGTACTTGGAGTAACTCCAAAGAAGAGTGTCACCAGTGAGACTCCTGCCCTTCTCTGGCCAGCTTGCCAGTGCCCCATCAGAGCACAGGCAGGGTCAGGAAGTGGTGATAGGGATGCCACTGCCACTGCTGCATCACTCTGGAAGAGAACAGAGGAACAGAGGATGTCTGCTGTAACAAGCCCTTCCACCGTGGGCGACCTCACACTCTCCCTCTTAGCGCCACAGAGCTAATGACTAGTACTAGGTGGCACCTCTGATGACATTGCTACAGGGAAAAAAACCAGAGCCTCTGTGATAGTGCTTGCCACCGAAATGGTAGAGTTGAACTTTCCCTCACTGTGGCTTTTCACATATTTCATTAATTCATCTGACTGAATGCTGAACCTAAGTAATCTACACAGGAGCCTGGAAAAAGTAGGTGTAACTACATCTCTCAGAAGAGAGGGATGCCCTCAAAGAACAAGGCAGTGGCTTTGAACATTCATCCACCATACTCATCACCCCCAGATCATAAAGCTATTTGAAAAAAAATTTTGCCTTTCATGTTAAAATTCTTAATGCATCTGGGGTCTCACTTTAATAGTTTTAATTGTAGATTGCATCTGATTTGAGAGATAAACAACCAATGGACATTGCTATCTATACCTCTTCACATTTATACAAATAAAATTTCTTATTAAGGAAAACCAAACCGGAAGTAGAATTGAAGCTGAATCCTGTTTCCTTGCAGCAAAATCTTGATTCTTAGATAAAGGCTGGAAAAACAATTTAATTCATCCCTCTCTTTAAGGGATGAATTTATAGGACTTAGAAGATGTCTCAGTGGCTAGAGGTACTTGCTTGTAAAGTCTGCCAGCCTGAATTGGATTCCCTAGTACCCACATAAAGCCAGATGTACGAAGTGTCATGTGCATCTGGAGTTCATTTGCAGCGGCACGAGGCTGGCCCTTGCATACCTCTCTCAAATAAATAAAAATTTTAAAAACGGGATGCCTTTGCAATAAAATGTTGCTTTAATGTATAACATCAGGGCTGGAGAGATGGCTCAGGGGTTAAGGCACTTGCCTTCAGTGCCTAAGGCCCCAGATTCAATTCCCCAGGACCCACATAAGCCAGACCCACAAGGTGGTGGCCCTGGTGTGTTCTCTCTCTCTCTCTCTCTCTCTCTCTCTCTCTCTCTCTCTGCTTGAAAATGAATAAATAAAATATTTTTAAAAATGTATAACATCAATACTAATAATATTTATGTTTTTAATTGCAAATTAGTATTACTTGGGAAATGAAGTTCTGGAAGATATAAGCAAAATTTCTCATTTATAGAAAATGAATTTAAAATTTTTTACTCAAGGGAACCTTTTTGTTGTAAAGAAAGGATTAGGTGATCATACAAAGGCTTTTCAGCATTTCAGTAATCGACAGGATCAAATTCTCTGAAGGTCAGGGAAGATGAACACTTCCTCAGGGACAAAGAACTCAACCTCATAACTTTGGGACATAGAACATGTCTTCAGTGGTAAGAAGTAGATTCTTAATTTTATTTTCTTAAATGGATAACTGATTTTCCCAGCACTGTTTATTGGATAGTCTGACTTTTTTTTTTTAGCATATACATGTTAGATTGTTTTTTGCCTATTCTGTTACATTGGCTGTCTTTAATTTGCATCAAAATCAAATTGTATCAATTTGTATTGTTTTTTATACCCACTCCTGCCATGTTTTGATATCTAATGAGTTCCCCATCTCCTCTTTTACTTTTAGAAATTAGAATTGCACTTCCTTGTAAAATTTATAATAAACCTTTAAATTTTAGGATCCACCATCATTTTGGACAGTCTTTATTGTGGAATCTTCATATTAATCTTCTGCATTGTCTTAGCTACCATTGATCTCATTTAGTGTATTCCTCACCTCATGTATTATAGTTTTTATTTCTAGAAAATAAATCTTTCCTCTTATTTTAAGTTGAATAACTCAGGTATTTTGTCATAGTAACAAATAACAGACTAACACACAGTAACTCTTTTTTTTCCATCTTGGCTTCCTGATTTTTGTGTGGGCTTTGGTTTATCTGGACATTGGGGGGAAAACTGAGAGTTAGGTTTTGGCCCTGCTATTTATTTGTATGTTTGTTTATGTACTTATTTATACCATTGGCCAATTTTGACACTTTTATAAATTCTCTGATTAGAAATTGCACATTTATACAAAATCCCAAGTTGTAATTTTGCCAGAAATGTTACTATAAAGGATTATTTATTATAAAAAGTTACAGAATTTCTTGTTGTATACATCATCAGTTTTCAAGTAATTATAATGTAGTAGAATGTAATGGTGAAATTGCATCAAGAAGATTTAAATTTGTATGAATGAATCAGAAGCTATTCTAGGATATTACAATGCTTTGGGGTTATTACTGAAATCAGTCATAATTAGAATAGCATGTTTTAGTGCCAACTTATCAATACATCTAGTTGCTAGAAAGCTAGCTTCATTTGGTTTTACCATAATCATTAATCTTTATAAACCACTAAAACATAATTTGATTTGTTTACATCCTACATGAACACTAAAAATATGTAGTATTCATTTTATCTTTTACTATTTACTGATGAAGTGGTACACCAGAGTGGGGAAAAATATTGATTCCAATTTGAAAAAGTGTTTCTCCCTCCTGACACCTGTGTTCTTCCACTATTGAGAGAGAGTCAAAGATAACACCCGAAGAAAACAAAGAGGCTGGGAAGATGACTCAGCAGTTCAAAGTACTTCCTTGCAAGCCTGCTCTTAGAGTTTGATCCACAGTGCTCACATAAAGCCAGACACAAAGCAGCCTAGGAGCCTGCAATCCCAGCATGCTTATGGCAGTGGGAGGTGGAGCAAGAAGAACCCAGAAACTTGTAAGAAGCAATGGCAGAATGAGAGACCCTTCTCATGGTTGAAGGAAGGGAGAAACACCCAAGGCTGTTCTCTGTTTCACCCCCCCCTCACACATACATCATATACCTATACATACTAACAAATAAAACCACGGAAACAAACCAGCCAACATTTGGCATTTGTTAAGTATTTTGAAGACTTTATAAAGCATGTCAGATTACTAATATGTTAACTTAAATGACAGATTTTTATAGGTGATCAAAGATCAGTGCCCCCAGATTGATGTATTAGACATTCAATATTTTTCTGATTTTAATTCTCAGATTAAATACATGAAATTTCAATAATTTGTGAGCTAAAATGTGTTTATGAAGAAAGCATACTTAAATATCTCTTTGCCCAAGTCATGTGTATTTTGCTGATGTTGAACAAGTAGTAGTTTTATTTTGTCTTAACTATTAAAAGAAATACCAATCATGGTCGATACAATGTTATTTCTGGAAGATTACTGATTCTTACTCTCTTGTGTTTAAAACTAAACAAGTGTTACTTTAAAACAATGTAAAAACAAAAAGTAGACACAACATCAACAAATTATTTCTGTGAAATGTTTGGCTTTCCAAGTCTAATGCAATATGTTCTTTTCATCAGTGTAATGTTTTACTCTTAGAAAACTAGATACAATTAAAATAAAACAATAAGGGTATTGCTATTTTTGCTTTTGATGTATACATTTAATTTAAATCCCTTGCTTACTTTTTTTTTTAACATAGGGTTTCAGTCTAGCAGAGGCTGACCTGGCACTCACTCTGTAGTCCCAGGCTGGCCTCGAACTCATGGTGATCCAGTGATCCTCCTACCTCTGCTTCATGAGTGCTGGGATTAAAGGTGTGTGCCACTTCACCTGGCCTTTGTCTACTATTTTCTGTTGGAATGAGCAAGTTAACTATGTAATTATTACTGAAATTTTATACAATTAATAAATGGTAAATGAAGATGAAAATTCCATAAACAAAACAAATCAAGTGGATGATCATGGAATTTCAAAGTCAAAAGGCAAAGCTAATAATGAAATTAGGTGATTTATGAATTTTTTAAATGTGTGGATTCTTAAATAGAAAAGACTTCTGTAATTATCAGTGTTTATTGTGATAAATAGTTGATGCTCGAATAGATTGTTACATTGGCTAATTATGAAATATTCCTGGATATATGGTCACTGAGTATACAACAATACATATTTTTATAATAAAGATACAGTGTGTCATGTATTGGCAGTCATTAGACTATACAATAGTAAAAATATTTTCAATTGATTAGCTTCTATGATCTCTTCCCTTACAGTATTTTGTAAGGTTAAATTTCTCAATGCATAATAACAAAAGCATTACTTAGCAAGTTCTCAAGGACTCATATCTTTTATCTCTATCATTTTTATATTGCATCTCCAGACTGACACTTTTGAGAGTTAATCAAGTGACATGCTTCTATCCACCCACATGTTTTTGTTTCTGTTTTGTTTTGGGGGGGGGTTGGTTTTGGTTTTCTGAGGTAGGGTCTTTCTCTA
The DNA here is from genome assembly GCA_004024765.1 of Zapus hudsonius. NCBI lineage: Eukaryota > Metazoa > Chordata > Mammalia > Rodentia > Dipodidae > Zapus > Zapus hudsonius. The sequence goes on from PVHP010029173.1 coordinate 16,430, forward strand.
GCCCAAACTGACCTGGAATTCACTATGTAGTTAGGTGGCCTCAAACTCATAGCGATCCTCCTCCTGCTTCCTGAGTGCTGGGACTAAAGGCTTGCACCACCACGCCCAGCTTATTCTAACTCATTCCACAAACACTGTTGATTTGTCAGGGTTGTGACCAGCACGGTGGGTAATGCCATGCTGGCTAGTCCACTGTCCTTTATCTCTAGGAGTTTACTTGTTGAGCATATTTACCTGTAGGTGCTCCACAAGTAGTCACTGGGTAAGTTTAGGTCACAGAAAATCCCTAAATGTCAAATATCTAATACTGCACCAGAAATAGCCAATGGTCAAAGATGAAATAATAAAGGAAATCAAAAAACGTTTTGAATTTAGGAATAATGAAAATAAATATATTCAGTTTTGTGGGATTCAAGCAAAGGAGAGACTAGAGAGAACATTGCAGCTTTACATATTCATGTTAAAAAGGAAAAAATTCACAATCAAGATTTCAGTTTCACTTTTAGAATCTAGAAAAAGAATTAAATTTAATGAATAGTTGAAATCAGTAGCATGATAAAATAGTACAAACAATAAAAAAAAAAAGTAAATAAACCCCAAATAACAACAGAGAAAGTCAGTAAAATCCTTGGTGATTCAAGCAAGCATCTCTAACCACTGATCAATCTCCCCAGTGAATCCTTGGTAATAAACTCGGCCGAGATGGGAGGTGGGAATGAGATGGACTAGTCCTCTAACAGGAAGATGATTCTGGAATAGATGATACTACTGTGGAAAAACTCCCAACTGTCCAGCTATACATTAAAAAGTTAGCTCAAAATGTGCCATGGGGCTGGAGAGGTGGCTCAGTGGTTAAGGCACTTGCCTCCAGTGCCTAAGGCCCCAGGTTCAATTCCCCAGGACCCACATAAGTCAGACCCACAAGGTGGTGGCCCTGGTGCTCTCTGCCCCCCCCTCTCTCTCTCTGCTTGAAAATGAATAAATAAAATATTTTTAAAAAATGTGCCATGGATCTAGATGTAAATCCAGAACTTCCAGAAGAAAGTTGGAGAAAAGAAAGTCTTTTGGGGGGTAGGTGGGGCAAAGTTTTTCTAGATGGGATTCAGAATTTACGAAAAAAGAACATGTTGAAAACCTGTACTCCAACTACTGCTCTCCCAGACACTATAGAAGGAAGAGGTCGCAGACAATGAGAAATACTGCTGTCTGATAAAGAGCCTGTGTCCACAGCAGAAAAGAATTTCTAGAACTTAACCAAGAGATGTGGACCAATTTAATACAAAGACAAATCAGGCTAAAACGTGAGTAACGTATTAGTGTGGTTGGAGTATAAAATGATCTCCATAGCCTTTGGGAAAGTTGTGGAACCTTTAGGATGTGGAGTCTTGCTGGGGTTTGAGGTTCTCTTGCCCAGCTCCACTTCCTGTTCAGGCTCTGCTTCCTGCCTGCCCACGTGACCAGCTCTGCCTCCTGCTGCTGCTGGAATGGAATGGAATGGAACTCCTGGAACAATAAACCAAAATAAGACCTTCCCTCTCTCAAGCTGCTTCCTAATACACACTCTTACACAGACATGCGTGAAGAGCGGTAAATACATGAAAGAAGGTAATGTCATTATTCATCAGGGAAATGTAAATTAAACTGCAATGAGGTACCACTATATATCTATTAAAAGAGCTATATCTGAAAATTTTGACAACCAAAGGTGCTGACAAGGACTTGGAACAATTGAAATTCTGATACACGTCTAACATAAGTTTAAAGTGGTGCAGGCTCTGGAAACTGACAGGTTTCTTAAAAACACATTTGCTGCTTGGCAGGTTTTCTGTTTTGGGATTGAATGCAAGGGGCCATTTGGGGAGGTAATAAAAATATTTTGAGGGCTGGAGAGATGACTTAGTGGTCAAGGCGTTTGCCTGCAAAGCAGAAGGACCTGAGTTTGATTCCCCAGGACCCACATAAAGCCAGATTTTGATTTTGATTTTGATGCTTATAAGAAGTATACATTTGTCAAAATTTGTTTTATCATATGTAAATTCTACCACAATTTGATTTAAAGAAATATGTTGGGTGATACCACTCCTATTCTTTGACTCATAAAATAGGTATTATTTTCAAAAGTCGTTGGTTTTGGAGAAAGAATGATTTTTTTTTTTTTTTGAAATTGTTAGCAACTGTGTAGTCCATGATGGCTTTGATCTTAAAATCAGCCTCCCAATTGCTGGATAACAGGTGTGTTCCCTGATTTTCTCCTTAAGATTTTTTGAACACCAGTTTATTTGGGGCTATAGTTTAAGTTTTCTACTTCTCTCTTAAGAAATAAATCAGGGATAAACATAAGGTTATTATTCTCTTTTGTTAGGAATCATGAGATACATGGCTAATGAGGAAAGATGGTTCTCGATTTAGTTTCATTTTTCATTTCAAATTCCGGTTAAAACTGTTTTCAAAAGTTGTGCTGAGTTGTGCTAAGTCAGTTACATTGCCTCGTCTGTGCTTCCCTATCACTGACACCACTGGGCACTTTTCAAGCCATCTTGATATCATGCCAATCAGTTTCAAATTAGGACAGAGGCAGAATGTTTTATAACTAAAGAAGTTGACACTTAGTTTGTGATTCTTGAAACTCTCTGGATATAGTCACTATCCTCTATCCATGTTTTCTGATCTTTGATATTAAGTGTCACTCCACTTAGCCAGCAATCCCAGACTCAATTCAGAAGACAAGTAGAGTGAGACAGAATGGGTATGTATTAAGACAAAGAGACTCGGGGGAAACTGAGCCAAACTAGAATTTATCCCTCTACATAAAGGCATTTTTAAAAAATTACAACAACTTGCCCAACAAACATTTGTATGCTGATTGATGTCCTTTATGGGTGTGTTGACTTGACTTGTGACTTCTATAGTACCATGCAAAGGAGTTTCTTCACTAAGGAATATTCTGAAATGCTTCCCAGTGATACAGTCCCCTCATTCTGCCCCAGACTGCTGATATGTCTCTTAGTATCTAGTGCAAACTGATAATAAAGTTGATGGTACCATGTAGCTTTAGCTGGTGGCCATTGCAAACAGTTGGGTTTTGTTTTGTTTTGTTTGCTAGCAGAGAATGTTAGTTTTGGTATGGACTTTAGCACAACTCTATTTGTGCACAGTTAGAGAAATAAGAGATAACCATGCGCAATTCTTAGAAGACCCAGATTACAATATCTAGTACTTGTTTAAGAATTTATAATTTCATTTATTATTCAGTCTTTCATTTATCCATTTAGTACATATTTAAATGTGGGCAAAAGTGAGTTGGTGGCTTCTTTTCTCTGAAGATATTTAAAATTCAGGGTTGGGAGCAAGATAACCTAACCTCTGGTGCGAAGATGGCGAAATGTCGCTGAGACACGCTTAATGGCGCCTCGAAGGGTCAGTGGGACTGCTTGGGATTTCTTCCCACACAAGCTGAGCACCACTTCCACGGGGCTCACAATTATCACCCACTTGTTCCGTACGTCTCAAGTTTTTTCTTCTTTTTTGCATTAGTCAGGTTGAAGGATTCATGGTATTAATCACGACTGAAGTTGTTATTTATCACCTGCTGGGTGAGAAATAATAATTTTGGCACGATTGGGGCAGCAGGCCAGAGGTACCAAATTAAGTAAAACATCTAAACACTAGCAAGGATCATTTCTCTGATTAATGAATTGTTACAAAGAAAAAGTGCTACTCATTATCTGGTCTTACCCATACAAAGTGGGGCATGCAGGAACAATCAGTATCAGCTTGCTCAAACCAGTTTACTGTTTGCTTTGTTACTTTTTTTTCTTGTTCTCTCTCTCTCTCTCTCTCTCTCTCTCTCTCTCTCTCTCTCTCTCTCTCTCTCTCTCTCTCCTCTCTCTGCATACAGATAACCATTTGGTTTTCTTTTTTTTTTTTTAACCAAAGGATAACAATGGAAAACTAACTTATATTTTAACATTATATCAGGAAATATTTCTGGCTATTGAAACCATGATTTTTGTGACTCTTAAGACTTTGAAGTGATTTTTGAAATAGGTAAATCACCTTTAAAATGTTCAGTGACCTCAGATTCACATAAATTACTTCCACTCCCCCCCCCCCCCAGAGATGGCTTTAGCGGTTAAGGCAGTTGCCTGCAAAGCAGAAGAACCAGAGTTGGATTCCCCAGGATCCACATAAAGCCAGATGCACAAGGAGGCGTATTTATCTGGAGTTCATTTGCAGTGGCCTGAGGCCCTGCCATGCCAATTCTCTGTCTGTCTGCCTGCCGGCCTGCCTGCCTGCCTGTCTCTGCTTGCAAATAAATAAAATATTTTTTAAAAAAATTACTTCCCCCTCCCATATTATGAGGAATTGAGCATTGTAGACAAATGCTCTACTGCTGAGCTATAATCCCAGCCTCTTTTTATTTTGAGACTGGGTCTCACTAAATTGCTCAGCTGGCCTTAAACTCATCTATGCACATATGCATATATGATCCTCCTGCCTCAGCCTCCAGAGTAGCTGGTATTACAAGCCTGTGCTACCACTTTCAGCTAAATTAAAATTTTTCTCTAAAATATCAGTGTGCTTACTTTTTCTATTTTGAACTGAATACCATTGCTGATAGGCTTATTTTTAAAAGGGTTTGGCTGGGTATACAGCTCAGTGGTAAGATGCTTGGTTAGTATGCACAAACCACCAAAATAAAACAATAAAAATAAAACAAAAAGCTCAGTTTTAATTTCTGTTTTTTTTTCTTTTGACAATTTCACATAAAAGCTCATTTTCCCCCTGACTCCTGGAGACATTCTTCCTTTTGTAAAATACTGAGTTTTCTTTTCTAGTCATGATAGGACTAGTAAGGACTGGATTTGTTCTCCCGCCTTAAACAACTAAAGAAACCAGATGAGGTATATGAAATGATGATTCTCGACATAGAACTGTCAACTCAGAACAATTTCTTGGGTATATGCCTGAAGGAATACAAGTCATTATACTGCCACACTGATGTTTACAATAGCACAATTAACAACAGTAAGTTACAGAATTAGCCTAGTTACCAACAAGAGATGAGCAAAGGAAATGTGGTATACATGTACAATGAAGAATTACTTAGCTGTAAACAAACAAAAAATCATGCTTGTGTTCTAACTGTCTTATTGCTGGGATAAAGCACCTGACCAAAAGTAGCTGATGGGAATATAGTTTATTATTATTATTATTATTATTATTATTATTATTTTACTTATGGTCTTGAGAAACTTCAAGATGGTAGGGGAAAGTATGGTAGAGCAAAGGCTAGACAACACCTCGGCTACAACAGGAGAGTGAGTCAAACTGGCAAAGGGAGTTGACTATTATAATACCCCAAAGCCCCCCCCCCCCCGCAATACCTCCTCCAACAAGGTTCCAACTCCCAAATTGCCACCAGCTAGAGACCAAACATTTAGAACATAGGAGTTTATGGGGGAGGTCTGATTCAGCCCCTGACCTAACTCCTGACCATCCATGGCATAAATGCAGTGCATTCAGTCCAACTTTTACAGTCCCCATAGTTTTTTTTTTTTTTGTCAATTTTAATCCTGTTCAAACACCCCAATAGCCCAAGGTCTCTTAACTGTGAGCTATAAAACCAAATAATGGTATGGAATAAACATTCACACTGTAGATGAGCATTGGGTATAGCTAGGAAAGATTCAACCAATACAAGATTTAAAACAGGGCAAACATCAAATCCCAAGGCCAATATCTGCAACCAGTGACAAAGTCTCTAAGGTCCAATTCCGCCCCTCCTGCTCATAGCCCAGGGAAAACTACATCCCCAGCTAGCAGGTCTCCCACAGTTATGGCATGTCTCCACTACAGATCCATAGTACATCTTGTGGCTCCATTGAACCGCCTCCACACAGGGACTGCAACAACCCTGCCTCACATAACCCAGTGGCTATTTTCTAAAAAAAACAAACTGTGGTATCCAGCCCCCAGAAGGCAGTCAGTGTAGTGCTAGAAGGCACTGCACAGACTGCCAAGGGAAATTGATCAATAACAGCTGGAGTAAACAGAGACCACTGACACGAAAAACAATCGGCTGCCATGAGTAGGCTGACCACACCTCCTACTGGGAGAGAACAGCAAACCAAGAAAGGAGCACCTGTGCAACGGAGGAG
>PVHP010029174.1:0-22577 GCA_004024765.1 Zapus hudsonius
TGTTTGATAATACATATGTACATAATATATACATATGGATTCATTAACACATTGGAGATCACAGCAAGGTCTACCTACATTATTATGTCAATTCTCAAAGAAGCTGGTAAGGTTATGATTGGTCTCTCTTATCTGTCTTTTGACATGCCCTCTTTCCGGGGTTTGAGCATCAGGTAGCTTGAACCTGCCAGGTAATACCAAATTTCAAGATCAACATCATTAATAAGAAAAAGTGTTCATGTAGTGATAGACCAGCTTACCTAAAATAAGAGCCGGAAAGATAAGTACACCTGGATTGGTGACAAAATTGGCATTAGGATCATTTAGCTTCCTTGGCTTGTTTAAGGTTTTTTTCCCCAAGTTGTTGAGTACTCAGCTGTGGAATCAACCCCAGAACATAGGTTCTCGAGGAGGAAAAGGCGATTAGATGGGCTTTTGATGGAGCCATTCTCAAATTAAAGGCTCAAACAAATTGAAGAATTTTGAGACAGAACACTCTTTCTTACTTGATCTTCGAATATGAACTTCCAATACTTGTCAAGTACTTGAAATAGAGAAGGAAAGCTTCCAAGAGATGTTCAGGAGACATTCCCAGCTCATTCTGTTTCTAAGAGGGTAAAGGAGTTCTCATAAGGAGGCAAGGTATGAATGACAGCAATCCATGCACATCCTGCAACGTATGGACATATATTAACCTCATGTTGGTGGATCTACCCCAGTTCCTATTTTGGTATACTTTTCATGTTTTTTCCCCACTGTTTCTTTTCCTGTTCTGTTGATAAAATCACTGAGTAGGTCAGCAAGTAACTGTCTTCTCTTCCGGGTCAGCTCAAAGACACTCACTGTATGGCTTTCTGTGGTTCTATTGGCTCCCTCTGCAGGCTCTACTCTGCACACTTACTTAAAGCATTTTCTAGCTGGATCTTTGCTTGGCCCTTGAAGTGGTTGCTTCCTGAATTCCTCTATCAAATCATCTTTAAATCTCTGTTATAGTTCCTTTTCAATATAGTGAGCCATATGAGATTATGTTCATTTTTAGCTGAGATCATTACTAATTGGATAATCTCTTGAAAGGACACACTGGTATGGTGCTTGAAAGAGACTACATTGTCCTGGGAAAAGTTCGGAGCAAGAGAAAAACAAATTATTTGTCATTTTCGTGACACAAAAAGTAAGTTTTATAAACACCTCAGATATCTTTAAAACAAAATCCACTATAGTTGTTAAATTCTAGTGGAGACTAGTGGTTTCACTTCATTTATACATTGATAGAGAATATTTAGTGAGAAATGTCACATTTACTAAATAACTTTGAGATTGAATAGGAGATATATCTATCAAAAACATGCAAACAACTTAAAATTCTCTTCTTATTTCCTATCTGGGAACTTTATCTTTGAGAGCTCAGTGTTTCTAGCAATGGCAGGAGGACCTCACTCATACTTTTTTTTCTGTTCTCCAGAAGGTATTTTTGTGGTGACATCTTATTTATTTATTGACTTACTTACTTTAGTGTTTGACAGAAATAGTCAGCTGTCTTGAGTAGAAACCTCATTCTACAATCATATTTTTCCTGTAAGAAGAAACTCTTTGCTTTTATAGATTTATTTTTTTAAATTTGTATATACTAGCATGCATTATAAATTTATGGAGATATATATTTCCAATTTCACCTTTTTTAAAGTGCAAAATATAAAAATGATGAATTTTAGAGATTTTAAAAAATATATTCAGATTATGAATCATAACTTGTGTATATACAAACATAATACACACATATTTTATATATATGTTTTGCTTTCTTTTGAGTCACTCCTATGGCTACTATAATAAAGATTTTCTGATATTTCCCCCCAAATTTTCCTAACTTTATAAAAGTGTGTGTGTGTGCATGAGTATGTATGTATGGTACACATGAGCCATGGTATGTGTGTGGAGGTCAGAGCATGAATTTTGGGTTGGTCTTTGTCTTTCCGGTTTTGAGGGAGGTTTCTCTTTCTGCATTCTCACTCTGCTGTTTTGTTTTGTTTTCTGAGCTCACCAACAGCTCCAGATAAATTCTACTTCTGCCTCCCATTTCCACCTCAGAATTCTAGGATTACAGAAACCTGCCACAGCTTCTTACTTTTGACATGAGGTCTGGGGATCAAATTTGGGTACTCTGGATTGAGAAACAAGTACTTTATTCATGGACCAATCTCTCCAGCCCTTCATTTTATAACCTATTGTAGAACTTCCCATTGACCTCATTATTCTCTTAAACTAATTAATGATATAATTTTGTGTATTGTTTTTATGTCTCTGTATCAAACAGATTAAAGAACTGTATCTATTAAAGCTATAATCCTTATTCTTAAAACTGTGAGCTGTTGTATAATGCACAATTTAATCTTCTTACTCTATCTTTTTCCACAAGTCTCATCCCTATTGGGAAAAGTTTTCCAAAACCCATGGAGCATCTTTCTTTGCCTTTTTCTATAATCAAATTTATTCTAATATGTTCCTCATCTTGTAAGATATTAGTAGGTAGATTTTTCTAGACAGTCAGACAGAGTCCAGCCTTTATGACCTCACAGGCAGAACACTGCTGTGCTCCATAGCCAGGCATTTACCCCACCCAGATGAAGCTGGGGCTCTCCTAGGTCTAGATCAATCACTGCCTCTCTGGCTCACCTGGGCCAGAAGGATATACTCACCTGAGAGAGAGAGAGAGAAAGGACTGTTTTTCCCTCATGGCGGGTCAGCAAAGAGACTCCTAAACCTGCAGGCTTTTGGTAAGATTCTTTCTTTCTTACATAGATTTTTTTTTTCTCGCATGATGGGAGCCCTCATATTTTTCCTTCTTTATCTTGCTTGGCTGGTCAGTATAGATTCCCCTAGTCTTATAGCCATGCGGCTAGCACCTCGCCCGTGTGCTCTCTCCTCATTCATGGTGGGAAATCTCTGTAACTTCTTATAGTCTCCTCTCTAAACCTTACCCTCTGGTGGTCTGTAATTTTAATTCTTTAAAGTTATTTGACAAATATCCAGGTACTCTAAATTTGTTGGTGAATTGGAAAATAACTCTAATTTCCCTCTTACAATATGAGGTAGTTGCTTTTAGTTCCCATTCCCTATATGTTTTTCCTGGACTTCAGGAACTATCTGAAATCAAATCTCTGCATAACTTCCCATTTCTTAAAATGTTCTTTCAAGACCAATTACACATCAAATTGATGCTAAAGTGTCCACATATGAAAAAAAAGCCATATAAACTTGGTTCAAGATAAATGTGACATAATAATTTTCTGTCTAGAATGAGAAAGTGTAAATTAACTCATTCAATAAAGTCTCCAAAAATAGTATCTTCAGAGGAACATAGAAAATGACTGAGAACAAATTCATTGATGAAATAACAGTAACTTAATGCCATGAAGCATGAATATCTATTCATATACAATACTGTGTCATCTGGACTTCTAGTCATATACCGTATCATGCCATCTGGAGTTCTGTTCATAAACAAATAACAAATGACCACATTTAGTGATTTAAATGAAAATTAGTTGAAATTAAATAGTCTAATTATAAGTACTTTGTATCTCTTTATGATTAAGGTTTTTATACCAGAGAGGGCATATCTTTCAATTTTGGCACTTTTGTTTTTGGAATATGTAATTCTTTTACAAGAATTTTTGGGTTCCAATGCCAGCTGCTTAGCAAACTTCAGTTGCATATAATTATAGCTAAAAACCTCTTTTTCAAACATCCATTCCTATCTGACATTAAAATCTGCTAAATTTGCAAACTCTGCTCTTATTAAAATTTGAAGTAGGGATATTTATTTCACTTTTTTGAGGATGATGAATTTGAGGGATTTGAAAATGGTGATTTTAAGACTGTAAATTGAATTCTTTTATACCACTTTTTAAACAGAAAAGATGGCTTTAAACAAATATTAATAGTTAGCTACTAAGGAGAACTCATATCACCATATATCACTAATTTTATTGGGATTTTGAAATTATGGTATGTCCACAAAAGGAAGTCTTTGGTTCTTTCTCAACTTAAGTCTTCTTGACATTCTTAAAGAAAACAAATATTTTCAGAGCATCAACTATTATGGGATGATCATGTTTAGCAAACAAACCAAGGAATGTCTAAACTGTAAACATAAAACAACTCTTATGTTTTGAATGCCTAAACTGTAAACATGAAAACAATTCTTATGTTAATGATTTTGGCTGTTATTTTAGTTTTTCACCAGCAAACATAATTGTTCAATATTTGTTCACCATGGAAAATTGGATAACATGGTAATATTATGTTAATAATGGATACAGTTTAGTTACAGAATAATTATTCATTGCTGTTTGCTTGTTTTGTGGATTGAACCCATACTAAATATTCCCTCTACTCCTGAGCTACTCTTTAGATTCCTGAATTTCATTTTATCCCTATGGATTTCATTTTATTCCTATGGTCTATACATCAGAGCCTGACCAGTGCATTCTTCTCAAATTTCTAGCTTTTGGTAATAGCAAGCTCATTTATCCAAAACATATGTATAAAAATCTGGAAGAACAGGGAAGGAACACCCCCCCCAAAAAAAACAAGCCAGTCTTGTTTGTGTTTGAGTGACAGCCAATACATATTCAAAGCTATGTCTCTGCAGTATTGTTAGTATAAATGTGAAGGTTGTTGCTCTGCCTATTTCTCTGAATCTCTTCTGTAATGAATAAATACTTTTGAAGACCAAAGTGATCCTTATTATTGTGGTGCTATGTCATCCTGGTAAAGCAGTAGCCTAGCCTTGATTCAATTAAAGTTTGTAAGAAGTTCAAACTACTACAAATCATGGATTTTAATGAAAAGATGCCAATTGGGAATTTGAGTAAGAAGGCATTAATAGATAAATGAACTTTTTAATGCTATAGAGATTTGACCTGTGTACGAATATTGATTTTATAGTTTTTTTTTTTGGTTCAGAACCTAGCCTTATGCCAACCATATAATAGCTACTAGATAAATGTTGAATGTGTAAATGAATAAAAAATTTAAGGCCTTAAGTCCCAGCACTCTTTAGGAAGATCACCATGAGTTAGAAGGAAGTCTGGGACTATAGAAGAACTCCAGGTCAGCATGGGCAAGAGTGACACCCTGCCTCAAAAGCAAACAAATAATAAACAATTTTAAAACGGTTTGCTTTTTGTTTTGAAAAGTCTATTCAAACTTATCAGGCTTCTAGTAGCAATTGCAACAAAATGCCACACGATGGGGTTGCTCTGCTATGAACCAGGATTTACAAAACCAAAAGCTTTTACTGAATTTCTAGAAAGGATGAAGTAATTTATGGGAAAAAAAATCTCTCAAAGTCTTAGTTTCTTTTTAACTTTAATGTTATAGATTTTTTTTAAAGTTACCTTTTAAAGAGAAACTTCATCAGTGGCTCTTGTAAATAGTATCAAAGTTACTTAGTGGGATGAAAGCTTCTTTCTCACTCCCATAAATCCCTCCCTTTCTTTTATTTAACAGAGTATTTTACCAAAAGTAAACATTGGCTTCTTTGACTTCAAAGGCCTATTTTATCACTTTATTATGATTTACTATATAAAATTACTATATAAAGGCCTTTTATATCAATTTATTATGATTTACTCTATAAAAATTTTACTATATAAAAGGAGTGGGAATTTGCATAGAATGATATCCTTAGATGTTGGATAGCTAAGATTTCTTTTGTCTTAGTTGTATAGAATTACATATTTTATCAGTTAAATACAAAAATGGTCTTTAGAATATAATAATAGGTGTTTTAACTTATAATTTATGCATAATAGTATATAAGCATTTTCAAAAGATATCAGAGTAACCTTAATGGAGAAATATGAACATAAGTATATTAGAAGTCAAACAAAATCTTTCACATTGTGGAGTATCCGAATACATTAAAGTTTTTTTTTTTAAAAAGCAGGAGGGTCTCAGAACATTGTGGAAGAAGGTAAAAGCCAGAAATGAGGATGAGTTCCTTAGAATGCTGTCTTCTAGACATGAAGTGGATTAGAGTCACGTATGTCTATATGAAAATTGTCAATAAAAAGTAAGAAAAAATAAAGTAAGTGAAAAATCTTTCCATCTCTTTTTGGCTGTTCATCTTTCCTAAACGTCCAGTTCCCTGCTCTGATAAGTCCTCCCAGCCCAGCTGGGCTGGAATGAGGAGTACCACTCCCACACGGTCCCCCATGAGCCTTCCTGCCTCATGGCAGGAGCTCTCTGTACTTCCTCCTGTTTTCTTCTTGTAATCTAATAAGGTCTATAAACCTTAAAAATATTTTCTTACCTTTCTTTAATGTGTTTTAGGATGCTCCCTGGCACAATCCTCAAAGGTGAAAAGGAGAAATGTTTTTCTCTATGACTGGAGTAAGACTAGATTACTAACTCTCATCACTTGTATTAAGTAGGGGTCTTGGCTATAGAAATTAAGTAAAAAAATAAATGAAAGGAATTCCCATGGGAAACCAAGAAGTAAGTCATCTCTGTAGAGGACATGAAGTTTTCTGAAGAAAACACTAAAGATGTTGACAACCTCAAGGTACACAATCATACTAAAATCATCAGCATCCATAAACATCAACAAAGAATTATCAAAAATAAGGAAATAGCTCCTTAAATTAGCACCAAAACAAATATGTAAAATCTTTCGATCTTTGAATAAGTAAGTTTCTAATAAATTAATAAATAAAATATTTGATAAATTTAGCCAATGATAGAAATCTGCAAACTGAAAACTTTAAAACATTAATGTAATTTTTATGGGACTTTTGGAATATAGGGGGTTTATGCCTGGTGTGTGAATCAAAACTTTTAGATGCTTGTCCATTTATCAAATGATTGAGGTTACAATCTTCAAGGAGTTAGAATTATTAAATGTGATGTTTATGTGGGGAAAATTGATATTTGGAAAAGGCTAGAAATGGTACACACACCATATATACACAGACACACAAGGAAATTTAAAGAGACATGTGCACACATAGGTGGGGAGTGGAGCATGAGCACGTAAGCCTGGTGCCACACACATGGAGGCCAGGGTCTGAAAGCCCATGCTAAACAATTAATAAGACACAAACAAATGCATGAAAGAGAGCCACGAGAATGTAAGCCTTGTGCCCACATATTAGAAAAATCTAAGAGAGTGGTTAGTAAAGTTCCTAAAGGTTAGAACAGAGTAACAAAATTAGAAGGATGAAATTGAAATGAGAATTCAGACACCAGTTGGAGATTGAGCAGCCAAGACCCCTTGACCTCAATGGCAAGCCTTTTTTTTTTTTTTTTGAGATAGGATCTCACTCTAGCTCAGGCTGATCTAGAATTCACTATGTAGTCTCAGGGTGGCCTTGAACTCATGGCGATCCTCCTACCTCTGACTTCCAAAATGCTGGGATTAAAGACGTGTGCCACCACGCCTGGCTGCAAACATCTTTTATTGTAAATTAAGATTGATTTTTGTCATCAGGCTCAGGCTTGTAAGGGACAAAATTATTGTTTCTTGAACTTAAAGTATAGGTCCAAGAGGAGCTCGCCTACCTAGGTATGCCAGATTGGGGAAAAAGTAGGGGTACTGCAGCCATTATGAATGAGACTGGATCAGACACCAGATTCCAGTTTTGCCAATGTAGGCAAAGTGACTCTCCATTCCCTCACTTTGGGCCTTTCCTTGGCTGACTATGCGAAATTCTTTAAATCTAAAGCAACACTGAATAGGAAAATGAAACAAGCAAACAAAACCCTGGAGCAATCACATTTCATGACTTAAGTATACAGTTGGCCTTGAGCCAAGTAGGTCTGGACTATGTATTAATTACATTGCTTTGACCCAGTTTGTGACAAGAGGCAACTTAAGTTAGGCTCATGGTTTGAAGGTCGGGTTCATCTTGGCATGGAAGGCATGGGTGATGGACTGGCTCACAGTTCTGCAGTTGAGTGCTTTCTTACATTTGGATGCATTAGGAAACAGCAAATGAATGCTGGTCCTCAACTTGCTTTCCAGGACCCTAACCCCTGAAATAGTGCACCCCATATGTAGAATTGTCTTTTTCCCTCTGTTAATCCTCTCTGAAAACTGTCACAAACACACTTAAAGATGTGCTTTACTATTACATTTGGCATTGCTTAATCCAGTCAAATTGGTCATAAAGATAAACCATCACACATCTGGATTTACATGGGTTCTGGGGATCAAACCCAGGCCATCAGGTTTTGCAAGCAAGTTACTTTAAACACTGAGCCATCTCCCCAGCCTGTCTTTTTTTTGTGGGTGGGAAGCAATTTGGGACCATTTAAAAAATAACTTTGCAAACACAATATATAACCTGGAAATATTTAAAAAAACAAATTAAACTTATGCCGCTGATGCATAAAATATTTATGGAAAAATTTAATCATTTGTCATAAAAATATAAACACCTATTGTTTGTCTTTGTGTGTATGTTGTCTGCATGTGTGTTTGTATATTTACTTGCAAGCAGGCACAAGTCTGTGCACAGGCATGTGTATATCTTTATGCATGCATGTGTAGGACAGAGTATCATCTTCAACCAATCTCCAACTTATTTGTGGGTGTCTCACCGAACCCAGCTCTTACCAACTTACTACTTTAGTTAGCCTGCCCAATTTGCCTGCCTCTACCTCAGAGTACTGGAGTTACAGATAACTAGCATTTATGTGATTATTGGGGATTTGAACTCAAGTCCTCACATTTGCCTGACAGTGCTTTATCACCTGAGTCATCTTCCTAGTTCTACATGGCCCCTTTAAGAAAATTTATCCAAACAAATGAAGGCATTAACTGACAAAATAATTGAAGCCAGTTGTAAAGTTGCAATATTAAATCTGAGATGTCAAAATAATGGCACTACAAAGTCTGCTATTATACTAATTGTGTGCATATTTTCATGAGGAAATTGCAGTGAATTCAAGTTGGGTTTGTATCTGCATAAAAGCGGTATGTGATACTAATCATCTCAGAAAGAATGGTTATTTTTCCAAGAATCTAATTATTTCTTGTGATTCTCACTCATATAGTTTTCATTATAGACCATGTGTTTATCATGAAAAATATTAGTAAATTGATTAATAACATTATCAGATCATATTAGATAATAATTGGATAAAGTGAAGAGGGGTCAAAGTTCATATGTGTTGTTTGACTATAGATTTATCAGTGTCCATAGTTCCAAGGTTGCTCAAAAGTCAGTTTTCTAACATAAAACAACAGGAATGAAAACAGTATTGCACTTGTCTATAATAAACAAGTAGACTGTGGAAACATAATAGAGAATTTAGTAATAAATCCACACATTCACAGTCTGCTAATCTTTGACAAAGGTGCCACAATTACAGAATGGAGAATAAATAATAATCTCTCCGAAAATGGTGTTGAGAAAACTGAATCTACACATATTGAGAATGACATTTGACTTTTATCTCACACAATTTACAAAAATCGACTTGAAAGAATAATCTAGTAAATGTAAGATTGGAAGTATAAAGGTACTAAAAGAAAACATGAGAAAAAGGTTTTTGACATAAGTTTGGGTATTTATTTTTCTGGCTTGTGCTATAAAGCAAAGACACAGAACCAAACACAGACAACTTTTCCACAGCAAGATAAGCAATCAAGAAAGTGAAGATGCCACCTGCAAACTAGGAGGCAAATTGCAAATTATGAACCTTATAGGTGTTAATTAATAACCCCTAACATATAAAGAACTCAAATAGGTCAATAGTACAAAAATACAGTAACAGCCACAACAACACACGTATGTTAGATAAAAACTCTCGATAATGAACCTTATTAAACAATTTTCCAAATAAGATATACAAATGTTCAAAAATATATGAAATAATGCACAATATTTGCAACACACAGGAAAATATAAATTGAAGCCAAAGGAGGATTTTAGGTCACACCTGTTAGGATCATGATTTCCAGCAAAAACAAGTGTTTGAAAGGCCGAGGATCAATGGAATGAATAGGTACAAATGTTAAGATTGGAGCTGTCATATGATCCAGGAGTCCCACCTGGATATCACAGAAAATTAAATCACATATTGATTAGGCATCTTTACCACATGTTCATTGCAACATTATTCACAGTATTCAAGATATTGGTATATTCTAAATGTCCAGTGAAGAGTATGTGGATAAAGACTGTATACATATATTTATATGTTAAGAAAACTGTATTTGTTCAATTTTCAAAAAGACTATTATTTAGTCTTAAAAATATGGAAACAATGAAAAATAAGTAAGTTTCTGAATTACCTGATATCATAGAACAAATAGACCTAATAGGTATTTATACAAAATTCCAGAATTTATACAAATTTCTGCTGCAGAATATACATTCCTTTCATCTGTACATGTCACATTCTCCAAAGTAGACCATATATTAGGACACAAAGCAAACCTTAGCAATTATAGGAATTTTTAAATAATTATTTGTATTCTAACTGATCATAATGGGATAAAACTACTAGTCAATAGCAAGGATTACAATGGAACATTCACAAATGTATGGAAAGGAAACAAAAAAAAACACTATTGAATGATGTATGGGTCTGGTAAAAATAAAACAGGAAATAAAAAATATCCATAATTGAATGACAATAATACAATTAAACTAAATCAAACACTAAATACAAAAATACTATCAAACCAGGCCTGTTGAGGCAAGCCTTTAATCCCAGCACTTGCTTGCCAAGTAGAGGTAAGAGGATCAGTGTGATTTCCAAGCCAGCCTGGGACTACAGAGTGAGTTACAGGTAAGCCTATGCTACTGAGAGATTCCATCTCTAAAAAACCTAAAGGAAAAAAATACATAATGAAGATAGTCTTAAGGCCTATATTAAGAAATTAGAGAGGCCATAAATTAATAACAATGATATTCCTTAAATTTTTGGAGAAAGTAGAGCAAGCCAAATCAAAATTTATTAGATACAAATAAACAGTGAAGATAAGGTGAGACATTAATGAAGTAGAAATCAAAAATCAATATAAAGAATTGATGTAACAGAGAGTGGATACTTTGAAAGGATAAATAAAAACAATTAAACATTTGCATAACTAGCTAAAAGAGATAGACAGAGAAGACCCAAATTGATAAAAGCAGAGATGAAAAAGAAACCATTACAATATATACCAATAAAATTCACAAAAACATAGTGGAGACATCAATGCATTATTCCCTTATTAAGTGTATCTAATTATGGATAATAAAATAAAAAAATAATGTATTCTAAGAAACTGAAAAATCTAAAAGAAATTAATGAATTTCTAGATATATGTGACATACAAAATTCAACCAAGAATAGATAAATGAAACAGACCTATAACAAGCAATGAGATTAAAGAAACCACAAAAAAAAAATCTCCCAACAAAATTGATCTAGACGACCCATGGAGGAGGATATCCAGCTGGTTGGGGATGGGGGGGAGCATTGGAGAATTGGGGATAACAACTCATTGTTTGCCCACTAAATAATGTAACTCATTATGGACAATTAAAAAAAAAGTTCAGATTAGATGGACTCACTGGTGAATTTTACCAGGCCTTCAAAGAGGAAGTAACATTAAGTACTTCTCATAATTCCATAAAATAGAAAATAAAAAAAAAAACACTGCCAAAATCCTTTTTTGACAGCAAAACAAGATAAAGATAAAACAAAGAAAGTGATTGTTGACCAATCTTCCTCATGAACATAGATGTAAAAATTATCAACAAAATTACTGGCAAAAAGAAAATAAGAGCAGACCAAAAAGATCATTCACCCTATTCAAGAGGGTTTTGTTCCAGAGATGCAGGGATTGTTTGGCATATGCAAATCAATAAATTTAATACATGATGTAAGCAGACTGAAGAAGAAAAAACACATATTCATGTCAACAGATTTGCAAAAGGCATTTGACAAAATCCAACATCCCTTCTTGATTAAAGTCCTAAAGAAACTGGGAAAGAATAAACATATTTCAACATAATAAAGACTATATTTGATAAGCCTTTAGTCAAATTATACTAAATGGGGGAAAGAATACTTGAAGTATTTATACTAAAATCAAAAGCAAGATAAAAGTGCCCACTTTTCCCATTCTTATTCAACAGAGTACTAGAAGTCTTAGCAACGGGCAACAAGAGACATATAAAAGACATACAATTAGCAAAAAAGAAGTCAAATTATCGTTATTAGCAGATGACATGATACTATACATAAAAGATCATAAAGGCTCTACCAGAAAATTACAAAGAGCTGAAAAAGACTTTCAGCACAGTAGCAGGAGTCTGAATTAGCACTTAGAAATTAGTGGCTTTCAATTATATCAATAACAAACTTGCTGAAGACGAAATCGGAAAAGAATCTCATTCACAGTTGCCTCAAAAAAATAGTAACTTCAAATAAATCTAAGTGTGGTAGTTTGATTAAAAGTCCCCCAATAGATTCAAAAGTGTACTAAAGATTTTCTCCAGGTGCCTGAATGGAGGGTATGTCAATTTGGCTGGATCCTAGGGTCCAGTCCTAAGGTGTATCTGGGGTGGGCCTGGAATTACATATGCAAGAGCAGTCTGAGCTGAAGCCTGGAATTCCTGCTGTTTGCCAGTTTTGAGTTTGATTGTGCTTGCTTGAGGTACTGGTGAGGGGTTGCTCTCTCTGCTTGGATCTGTGAAAGGGGGCCAGCCTCTTTTGCCATTCTCGAATTTTTCCTGGATCTGTTACTTCAATAAATATGGAGGATGTAATAGGGTATTAAGGGTAAGAAATGTAATGAAGAGTTAGGAGATAGAGGATACAGACCAGCTTTAATGAGGTTGTCAGTGAAAGTCTCTTCAAAAAGTAAACCAAGATGGGAATGACAGTAACCCGGAGGAAGCTCATTCCATGAAAAGAAACAGTGAGCGCAAAGGGTTTTGAGCAGCTGGACAATTTGAGGGGTATGGGAAAAATTTGACTCGAAAGCCAAGATTGAACATTACCAGCAAATCTTGGGCATTTTTATTCTGGCTCTAAATTCATATATTTAACAAAGCCAACTCCCACAGAATTCATTAAGCAAGAACACATTTTTATTTTGCCTCTAGGTATAAAACCTACTACCTAGGTTATAAAGCTTGTTTGTCCCACCACATAAATACCATCCCCAAGACTAGCTTTCAGACTTCCCAATGGCACTTAATATCTGGTTAAAATGTAAAATTTCAATTAAAGTAACTGAGGAGAGTTGAGATTTCATATTCCTCCCAATTCCCAGTGGCACCTGGCGTTTTGATCTATGACACATATGTTAAGCACCATAGCTTTAGCAGCTTTTCCTAAACACAAATCTATCTCCTGGTGATATTCAAGACACTGAAGATTTTCACCAACAGCATGAACCTCTGAGCAACAGATGGGTCTACTTCTACATCTGGCTCAGGAGGCGATAATTTGATACTATGCACAGTTAATATATTAGCTGGTGGAAAGTTAACGACATCAGATAAAAACTGATTTACTGATGATGGACTATTAAAATCATGACTTAATAAAATGAGATCTATTTTTAATCATGCATCTTTTATTTCATAACAACCTTGGATACTAATTAGGTTTAAGCATCCCATTTTTATACATATGTAATTGAATTTTACAGTGGTTAACTTATCCAGTAACATCAAAAATAGAGACAGAATTACCTTTAAATCATTTTCCTATTTAAAATGGAAAAACAGTTCACTTGCCAGATGTGGTGGTGTAAACACATCATCCTGGGCCATTTCCTACAGTAAACACAGGGCGATTAAGAGTTCAAAGCCAGGCTCATCTCAGAGAATTTGGAGCCAACCTGGGCTAGATAAGAACTTGTCCTAAATAAAAAGTAAATAATTAAAATAAAACAAATATTTAGAAAAGTAAAGAAAAGTGGTTGCCTGTTGTTACCAGGCTGCAATTATTTCCCATATAATAATATCTATGCAGTCTTGAATTGCCTACAGCTTTAAGAATTTTCATTATCCATTAAAAAATCCATTGTTTTTTCTTCATTTTTCATAGAATTAGGTTATTATCATAGTTTGATTCAGTTTTTCCCCATAAACAAATGAATGTGTAGCGATTGATCAATCCTTCGCTGATGGCAGTTTGGGTTTTACAACCTCGCTAGAGCTGTGTTGTTGTGGGCAGGTTTATGGGGGTTATAGCCAGCTTCCCCTTTGCCAGTGTTTGGCACACCTTCCTGCTGCCATTTGCAGTGCTGTGGCATAGGTGATGTCCACCCCTCTGCTCATGGTATCATTTTCCCTGCCATGATGGAGTCTCCCCTGGAGTCCGTAAGCCAAATAAACCCATTCCTCCACAAGCTGCTTTTGTTTGGGTTCTTTCTGTGCAGCAACTAAAAAACTGACTGCAACAGTTATATTTATTACAAGTACTATAAACATTTAACATAAAATGTTTATCTATTTTTTGATATGCTATGGTTTCTCTTTTTAAAAAAATGCTCCATTATTTTTTTTAAATAAAAAGGTTGCACACATAGGCCCTTCTCTTCATCACCCCAGTGGTGCTGAGAGTCGTTGGTATGGTTATTGGTATTCATTGCGTGGGCCAAGATTCCTCAATCAGTGTATGTAGGGATTGTGGAAAATAAGACTTCAAGAGCTATGGTGAAAATAGTGGTGAGACCTGGCATCCCTGATTAGTTCCAGACTTTAATGGGAATTCTTCCAGTTTTCCCCCATTAAACATGATACAGGTTTTAGGTCTGTTATATATTGCTTTTATTATGTTGAGATATAGTCCCTCCATCCTTATCTTCTCCAGTGTTTTAATCATGAAGGGATATTAAATTTTGTCAAAAGATTTTTCTGTATCTACTCAGATGATTATGTATTTCCTGAATTTCAGTCTGTTTATGTGATGTATTACATTTATCAGTTTGCATATGTTGAACTAACCCTTCATCCTTGGGATGAAACCTGCTTGATTGAGGTGGATGATGCTTTTGATATGCCCATGTAACTATATCAGGGATATCAGTCTGTGGTTTTCTTGTTTCTCTCTGACTGGTTTTGGTATTGGGGTAGTGCTGGCTTTGTGGAAGGAATCGGGGAATGTTCCCTCCTTTTCATTTGTGTGAAATAGCTTGAGAAAAATGTCTTTAATTCTTCAAAAATGGTTTGATATAATTTAGCAGTGGAATTATCTGGGCCTGGACTTTTTGTTGTTGGGAGTCTCTTAATTACAACTCCAATATCACTTGATTTTATGTCTCTATTCAGATAGCTTATCTCTTCCACGTTTAGATATGGTAGGTGTATAAGTTAAGGAAATTCATCCATTTCTTTCATTTTCCTCAATGTTGTGGAGTATAAATCTTTGAAATATGTCATGATCATTCTCTCAATTTCATTACAGTCTGTTGTAACATCTCCCTTTTCATTTCTGATCATGAGCCTTCTCTTTTCCCTTTTTGATCAAATTGGCTAGGGTTTTATCAATCTTATTTATTTATTTATTTATTTATTTATTTATTTATTTATTTATTTATTTTGAAGAACCAGCTCCTTAATTCATCAATTTTTATTTTTTTTAAATTTCCAACTCACTGAGATCTATGCTGATGTTTATAATTTTTATGTCTGGTACTATTGTGTTTGGATGGTTCTTGTCTCTGCCAATGCCTTCAGCTGGATGGATAGGTTATTGACTAGAGATATCTCTCTCTCTCTCTCTCTCTCTCTCTCTCTCTTTCCCATTGGAGAAGTATTAGTATACTTTTATTTTTTAACTAATTTATTATTAATATTTAGCTATATTGTATGGGCAAATTGTTATGGTACCCACATTTCCCTCCTTTCTGTCCCCAACCCACTGAGGGCCCTCTTCACTGAGATTTCTAGACCAGTTCAAGGGATCTAGGATTATGAATTGTTCAAGAAGTAACCAGTTCTTTTCTTTGTGTGCTGTTGTTGAGAGGGGAACTTTCTCTGGATATTTTCCCCCACCATGTCTCTTAAGATCTTTCCTCCCCTTCTTATGCAAAATTACCTGAGTCATGATGGATGAATTTTAAGTCTACTTTCCTGTTGAGATCTTAAGAGTCTTTGGATTTCTGCTTTGGACTGTGTTGGGTATCCTTAAAAATCTAGAAGTAAGAAATCCCCATGTTTTAAGTTGAGTGTCTCTCAAAGTAGTGTAAGGAAATCCTTCACTTGCCTGTTCTCCTAATCCAAATTTTGTCCTGAGTATTCACACTTCATGCACCTTTAGCTCTGATCAGACCAACTGTTGCTATGATTACAGTGCCCTGTACTCCAGTAACTCTGATTGCACTTACCAATAGGTCTAATTTAGGACCTAAATATAGATACTGGGAAAATTAGGATGCAAAGAAGGCACTCTGGTCTATGGCAATAATTCAAGCCATGGAGAAGAAATGCAAGTTTTCTAGTTTCACGGAGTTTCAGGCTCCATGTGGGGTCTTGGGATGTATTCACCTGAATCTTGGAAGAGTCAGTGAATCTTGACTGCAAGAAAACTGTAGGATTATGAATCCTCTCAAGGTTGAAAATTTTTAATAATCCAATAGGCTAGGGTTTTACTTTAAAGTCACTCTGATCCACAGATTTAAAATGTCATTTGGAGGTGTAAATTTCAAAGAAAACATATAAATGCATCAAATGCTGAAATTATTTTAATGATAAATCCTCAAATTTCAAATTCAAACAACAATAACAAAGCAGAAAATATCCTATCAGCTCCATAATAAGAGTGGGACTTTATTTAAGTTTGTATTACATTTCTCACTGTACACACTTCCATTCCATCCTCTTTATTAATAGGACCTGGATTTGGTTTACCATCCTCTGACAGGCCTCTAGCGACCCAGCACCTGGCTGGTATATCATCTTTGAAAGTGTCTAAGTGGTGATTGGTCCAGGTAGAGCACATGATGTGTTTATGACCAGTAACACATGAGAGGAAGTCAGTAAGAGGCTTTGGGAAATTTTATTTGCTTGTATAGAAAAGTAACAGTCTCTCTTTTTGAATGAAAGCATCTAGTGCTATAAACTTACCGCTAAAGACTACCTTCATTGTACCCCATAAGTTTTGATCTATTGTGTTTTCATTATCATTCAGTTCCAGAAAATTTTTAACTTCCTTTTTTTTTCTTCTACTATCCATGCATTGTTTATCAGTGAAGAGTTTAGCCTCCAGGTATTGGTGGATTTTTCTGTTGTTTCCCTTGCTGTAAATCTTTAGCTTTTTTGCATTGTGGTCTAATATAGTACATGGAATTGTTTTCCTGAATTTGTTGAGATATGATTAAGTTCCAATATGTGATCTGTTTTAGAAAAGGTTCCATGAGCTGCTGAAAAGAATATGTAATATTCTCTTACATTGCTCCTTTGAAGAGTATAAAGTACCCATTTTATCTCTTTTGATTACTTTTGGTTTAATTCCATTTTATTTGATATCATATACTGATATCAGACAAGTTTTTTGTTTTTCTTTTTTCTTTTTTCCATTAGCTTGCTATATCTTTTTCATCCTAAGATCGAGTCTAATTTATTGGTAAGGTGTGTTTCCTGTGGACAGCAACTATATGGCTCCATTTTTCTCAGTCTTAGAAAGAAATAAAAAGATCACATGTTTTCTCTCATATGTGGACCCTATCATTTAAAACCCTAGACATCAATGGTCCCAATGCCTCAATCAAAAGACAAAGGCTTAAAAGCTGGATCAGAAAAATGGAGCCATATAGTTGCTGTCCACAGGAAACACACCTTACCAATAAAGTAGACTCGATCTTAGGATGAAAGAATGAAAGAGATATCTGAAACTTTTGTAAAAGTGAAACAATATTATCATAGGTGATGACATCATACAACTCAACAAACTTCCCCAAACTAATTATTCTCTGCTTTACCAAAAGGTGTGCTTGGGATGGGGAGATGACTCAATGTTTAAGGCACTTGCCTGCAAAGCCCAAGGCCATGGGTTTGATTCTCCAGTGCCCACATAAAGCCAGATGCACAAAGTTACATATGCATCTGGAGTTTGTTTACAGTGTCTGGAGTTCCTGGTGTGGCCATGGCCCATTCTCTCTCTCTCTCTCTCCCTCTCTCTCTCTCTCTCTCTCTCTCTCTCTCTCTCTCTCTCTCTCTCTCTCTCTCTTCTCTCTCTCCTCTTGCAAATAAATAAATACAAAATATTAAAAAAGGTATACTCTCTACATATCTTTTTGTGAATTTTTTGTGAATTAAGCTGTTCATTCTTCCCCCAGAATTTCTCAGATAAACCTTTTTATCCAGTTAGTTGAAATGTAGATGGCCAACCTGATGTTAGTATTCAACTGAGGGTTGATATCACTGAAGATAAAGTTCTTATTTTGTTTCCCTCAAATTTCCAGCAAATACAAAGATTTCCATAATTTTTAAAATGTATTTACAGTTAAGTTTTCCCACTTCCTATTATATGTTATGCTAGATTTATAACTTTAAATTATTTTGGCTTGGTTTGTGGTGTTACCAGGTAATATCTACTCAATAGTGTGCTTGTATGTGTGTGCCTTTGTGGTGTAAATCATAGTCTCTCTCCTTGATGCATGTAATATTTAAATATTTAGGATAACCATATATATATATATATTCACATAAGACTTCAAATTATATGATGGTCATCTAGTGATTCATTAACTTTCTGATAAATCTTAGAAAATGTCTACCTTTGACTGGGTAGACACTCTGAAGTCTGTGAGTTAAAGAATGACCATCAGAACTCTTTTTCTCACAGAAGTTGCAGCTTCAGCCTGCTGAAAGATAAAGGTTTAAAAATTATAATGCCTCATGAACATATACAATAGGGTTCACTGTGCTAACATGTCATATAGAAAAGAAAATGAATCAAGCCTATAGTCTCAAACTCAGGTCCTATTTGATTAGGATTATAGTTGCCAGTAGTAATATACATCCAAAGGAATAATGATGTAAATAATGTGTAATTATTTTTCTGTTTTCTGTTGCTATATTTTGAATTCAAAATGCATCCCTAAAGGACCATCATGTGTTAAATAAATTTTAGTTGTGGTACTATTGAGATATGGTGGAATCTTTTGGAAGTCAAGTGTAATGTTAGATAGTTTGGTTGTGGGGTATATCCTCTAAAAGAATATTGGAACATAGCCCTCTTCATAATTTTCTCTTTGCATCTTCCTGGATAAATTGAAGAGAAATTTCTGCTACATACTCTTCACTAAGACATATTACCACACCTAAAGGTCACAGGCAAAGCAACCATCGACTGAAACACCTGAAATTGTGAGCCAAAATGTTTCTTTCTTCTTTATAAGTTCATTTATCTAAGGTATTTGGTATAGTGACATAGAGCTGATGGATACATACAAACATCTGAAGATGGATGGTAGCATGACAGTCTTTTGTGGCTATTCTGGGGAAACAGGTTCATCTACTTTGCTCCTCTTTTCTCACTAGACTCTCTCAAGGGTCAATGTTACTGCTCAGGTTATGGAAAGTATTTACACATTTCTGCCAATGGGAAGCATGAAGGGAACTGGGATGCTTCCTAGATGCCATGCAACTTTCTGTTACATCTCCCTGGGAAGTATGTATCAAAAATATAAGCTTAGTTTTGGATATTTAAAAATAGGCTTAGAGTGTAGATCTCTATCCTTGGAAGGAGATATATTCATTTAAGAAAAGGGTAAAAATAGGACACCATCTGAGTATACAATCTGCAAGAAAACATCATTTTAGCTAAAATGGTAAATGTTAAAACTTAACAGTGTAAAATGCAATCCAATTGAAGAGTGTGTAAAAGATAGAAGATTATTTCTATTAAGATGTACCGACAGTACATAAACTATTAAAACATGGTCAACATCATTGTCATTAAGGAAAGGCAAATCGCAGCAAGGGTGTACCTACCACAACACTCCTATAAGAACGGCTAGATTTCAAAAATATGACAGTACTGATTATTGTCGTTAGGAACTCTCATTGCTAGGAGAATGGAAATATTATAGCCTCAACGCAAGACAGATTGACAAGTTCTTCTAAAGTTATGTGTATTCTTATAACATAATCCAGTAATCATGCTCCCATAGTATCCAATGGGTTCAAAAATTTATGTGTATGCAAAATTTTCTGTAAAAGTTTATAGCCACCTCATTCATAATCACTGAAAGGAGTATAGAACTTATAAAGCAAATAGTACTCAGAGATACACAGGATGAAGTTATAAAGCCTTGCAAAGTTGTGAACGGATTCCAAATGATACATGAGAAGAGCTAGTCTGAGAAAGTTATATTCCACAATTAATTCATATGGCACTGTTGATCAGTGGTAGTACTATGTGAAATGGAGATAGGACAGTGGTTCTTAAAGATTCTAGGTGGCAGAGATATGGTCATCATAGGTAGAGAAGCACAGTGACTTTTTTAGAACTAGTCGGTATATTATAAAGGGAAATGCCAGGTACCAGATGTTTGTCAGAAACCTTTACATAGAAAAACAGGGAGGCTGTTGAGTACAAATTTAAAATAGTAATAACCCTGGGAAGTTGCATCAGTTATCTCACTGCTGGGACAAAATGTCTTACCAAAGCAGCAGAAGGAAGGAAAAGGTTTATATTAAGCTGATAGTTTGAAGAAGTGTACCATTGTGAGCTAAGCATGACAGGGACAGATAGCAGACATCATATCATCACATCCACAGAGAAGTACTGAGAGTGACGAATGCTGGTGTCTAGCTTGCTTTCTTATTTTTATGTAATCCAGGCACCACAGGCCATGCAATGGTGCTGCCCCCAGTTTAGGTAGGCCTTCCTGTCTCAATTATACTTATCTAGAAAATCCTTAACAGACATAACACAAGACTTGTTTCCATGGTGATTCTAAATTATTTCATGTTGACAACCAGAGATTAACCCCCAAATGATACATACAATGTGACACCCCTACTGTATTACAAATGTTTAGAATAACAACATCACTGGAGGTAGGGTAAAAGGTGCTGATCGAAGCAACTTTGGACTCTTAAGGCTGAAAGTGACAGGCATTGTTCATAAGCACATTTCCAGTTGATCACATGTTCCAGCATGTTAGCATTATCTATGTACAACAGAACTGGAATATTTACTAAATAATGACAACTAATATAAGCTAGCATTACATACAAGAGAAAGAGTAAGGCTGAAATATTGAATAATGCATGAGAGTTGGAAGTGTCAGCGGAACTCTTGTTTGGTTTAAAGGTGGTACAGGTGATGACATAGGAGAAATTTTTTTTTTATATGTGTGTTGTTTGCTCCCCTCCTGGATGCTGGTCACAGTGGAGGAGGGGCCGATGGCAGACAGCTGCAGATAGGCAGAAGCTGTGTTTGGTCTGTGGCCCAGCTGGGAAGGAAGCAGGGTGGTTCCCTGCCTATTCCTTAGAGCTGGGCTCAGGCAGGATGCAAGCCAGCGAGAGACAAGAGAAAAACTCTCGGGACACAGCCACCATGGTTTGGATGGGCAGTTATCATTTATTGTATGTGGAGGGGTCATATTTATGGAGAGGAGAAGCCAGGAGAACTAGGGGCAGGGGAGAGCAAGGAGATTGGTTCAGGCAGGGTGGTGGGCACCTCTGAGTAGATAGGTGGGGGCAGGTAACCTGTGAATGCCTAATTTTCATAAGTTCAGTGGTGGGAAGTATGTGATTCTAGACATGGATTCCATGGTGATAGTTACAGAGGCATTTGTCACCCGGAGCTATCACCTATTTATTGTCAACCCTGCTGGGGTGAGAATGCAGGATTCACTATGGGTTGCTTAGGGAGCCAGGAAGTTTAAGGTTAAGTGTGGAGGGTGGGAAGCTCCTACCAGAATCTCAGTGCAGAGACTACCAGGAGCTTCAGCCTGCCTCAACTTCCCTTTAACCCCATATCCTCTGTGCCCTTTTAGCAAAGTCCCACAAAGGTGTTTATGTACACACATTTATTACCTTACCTTTAGTAGAGAGACTTAAATCTAGTATCAATTAGCACAGCTTATATCCATGTCTAGCTCTCTAACACCATTCTTTCTCAAAATGGAACTAATAGCTATTCTAGGATGGAAAATAAATATTAAAGATAAACCTGGAATATCTTATGCTGCTGAGAAAAGTGGGAAAGAATACGAAACAACAATAACAACAAAAATAGAAAAAATAAGGCAAGTATTAATGTCAACTGGTTATAGGAAAAACTGAGATTTCAAAACGTGTTACTGAAAATAATTGAACAAAAAGTTGTATTGGGGGGGGTTGGGGGGATAGAAAGAGGTAGAAATGTTCCATGTCCCCTCTGGGATGTGCCACTGGCTGGCAGGTACCACCCTTGAGGCTATGGGAGCCTTGCCTGCCGGGCAGCAGCCATGATCACAATGCACTGAATCTTGTGTGCCATTCCTGTTGCCAAAAGACGCTGCCCCAGCTCTCAGCCAAGGAGCCAGCTCTGGTTACAGCTGACAAAGCCCTCGGGAGCCCTGAGGCAGGCAGGCAGGCAGGAGGGCAGCAGCCTGG
>PVHP010029175.1:0-22597 GCA_004024765.1 Zapus hudsonius
TCTTTGTGTCGAAATCATTGGTTTCTGTCTCATTGGCTTATCCTGTGTTGATTTAATGGCTGTGGCTGTGGGCCCCTTGTTCATCCCGTCATTCTCTGCGGGGTTCCATTTGGATCCTCCACGATATGACTGTGGTGGGTCCTCTCGTCAGAATCTCAGCTATTGGCCTACGGTCGGTTGGTAGGGTTAGATGGGCCCCCCAATCTCCATTTTATCATATTTTTTGAGGTAGGGTCTTACACTGTTGTCCAGGCTAGCCTAAAACTCACTATGTAACCAGGCTGGCCTTAAACTAGAGGCAATCCTCCTGCTACAGCCCCTCAAGAGTCGCCATACCTGACATTCTCATTCTCTCTCTCTCTCTCTCTCTCTCTCTCTCTCTCTCTCTCTCTCTCTCTCTCTCTCTGTTATTTAAGGTAGGGTCTTGCTCTAGCCCAGGCTGCTGACCTGGAATTCACTATGTAGTCTCATGCTAGCCTTGAACTCATGGCAATCTTCCTACCTCTGCCTCCCAAATTCTGGGATTAAAGGCATGCACCACCACACCCAGACTCATCCCTGTTTTTATAATGAAGAAACTCTGGGCACTGTGGTGCTTACCCATGATCCATGCACCTGGGAGACAGGACAGGAAGATGAAGAGTTTGAAGGCAGCTTGGGCTATGGAGCAAGACACTGTCAGAAAG
Source organism: Zapus hudsonius (assembly GCA_004024765.1). Lineage (NCBI taxonomy): Eukaryota > Metazoa > Chordata > Mammalia > Rodentia > Dipodidae > Zapus > Zapus hudsonius. Next base: position 687 of record PVHP010029175.1, read on the forward strand.
AAGGAAGAAAGGGAGGGAGGAAGCTGAGACTTCTAGAATTTAAATAAGCTGCTCAGAGCCACCCAGATAGCTGGTGGTGGATCCAGGTTTGAACTCTAGCTGCATGACTTTGAAGCCACGTGCTTGGAGCCTCAGTCAACACAGAGCAGCTCCAGGCAAGGGAGAGATATATCAAGTCCCTTGCAAGAATAAGCAAGAGCAAGACCACAGGATGTGACAGGGACAGGCCTCAAAGTAAGGCAGTTGATGTTAAACCAGGTGTCTTGGTTTAAGAAAAATAGTGGGGACTGGAGAGATTGCTCAGTGGTTAAGGTGCTTGCCTGCAAAGCCTAATGACCTGAGTTTGATTCCCAAGTACCCACATAAAGCCAAGTGCATAAAGTGACACATGCATCTGGAATTCATTTGCAGCAGCTAAAGGCCCTGACATACCCATTCTCTCTGTCTCTCTTCTCTCTGTCTCTCTGCTTGCAAATAAATAAATAAAATATTTTTTTAAAAAAGAAAGATTAGAAAAATGTATCCATGCCAGGACCCATGACTCATTTAGAAAAGCCATGTGTAGACCCTACCACGTGAGCTTGGAGCCCTCGTGCAGTGAACAACCTGCACAACCCCATGCAAGCACTGAAGTGCATGTTGGGAGGAGGACCAGGGTCGAGGCAATATGAAGGGGCTGCCCAGAAGACAGCAAGAAGCCACTTACCAAGGCATATTTGCCTCGGGTGGAGAGAATGCTGAAGTCAGTGTTGAGAGACAAAAGAGGGAGAGATTGCTGAAGTCCTGACATGAGAAGAGAGGCTTGAGTGGATGTGGGAGGTCACATGACCATGTGACATTGGCAGATTGGGAATGATCCTCAGAAAGCATGTGTCAGGGGCCTCCGAACTGGGAGCTCTGCTCTCTCCTGGGATGGAGTGGGGAGCAGAGAGCAGTAGGTCTCAGACGTGACAAAAGAGCAAGAGAAGGTAACAGGAAACACTAATAGGACAGAACGTGCAGGTGAATGTCGGCCACTGAGCATCTCCCCAGTTGTGGCTGAGAGGGAGAAGCTGACCTTACCATAGTGTATTTCCTTGGGTGGGAATGGGATCCTGTCACTAGCCTATGCAGAAAGGGCCATGGGGGCTGGAGAGATTTCTCAGCAGTTAGAGTGCTTGCCTATAGAGCAGAAGGACCAGAGTTCATTGCCCTGGTACCCATGTGGAGCCTGGTGCACAAGGTAATGTATGCTTCTGGAGTTGGTTTGCAATGGCTGGAGGCCCTCAAGCACCCATTTCCCCCACCTCTCTCTCTCATAAATAAATAAATTAAATATTTTTTAAAAATAAGAAAGGGCCATAGGCATGGCTCAGCTGGATTGGGGCATATGTATGTATGTGTGTGCTGTGCATGTGTATATGTATGTTCACATGTGTGTGCATCATGTGTGTACATGCATGTGTTTGCATGGAGGTCGGAGGTCTACATCAGGTCCCTGTCACCTTATTCTTTAGGATAGCTAGACCAGCTAGCCAGTGAGCCTCAGGGATTTCCTGTCTCTACCTCCCCAGCACTGGGATTATAGGTGCAGCCACCATGCCAGGCTTGTATATAGGTGCTAAGGATCCAAACCCAGGTCTTTAGGCTTGCATGCCAAGCACTTTACCGACTCCCTTTCCCAATTTTGGCATTTAATCCCTCTTGTCACACTTGTCAGGAAACTCTAGAAAACAAAATGAAGATGGGCAAGTAGCTACTTAATCTGTTGTGTTTATCCTTGATACTCAGAGACTGTTATGTTAATTCAGGGTTCATGCCAATGGAGGGAGGCTTTAGGTAGGAGACTGAGTTCAGATTATGGCTGCTGGTCACACAGTTGCTAAATGAAGAAGCTAGGACTTGAACCCCATTGTGCCTGGCTCCAAAGTCCCCCCATGTCCAATTATGAGGAAAGAGTCGCAAGATGAAACTGGGTAGTGGGGAGCAGTCGAAAGGCACACTAAATGAATCAACCAAGCCACTGGCCAAAGGAACTCAGAGAAAGGAGGTGAAAGCCAGAAGGGGCCAAGTGAAGCCCTACGTTCTGGCTCCAAAAACTCCACTTCAGAGGTGGAGAGGTCTGGCTTGGCCATCTTCTTCTGGAAAGATCTGAGTTTTTGTAGTTTCTTAACCTCCTGAACAGCTGCTACCAATGCTTAACACAATTGTAGAACACTAGCAGCCAGAGAAAGTAATTCAATCATCCTATTTCACTCAGCCCAGCTACTTGTACTGACCTCAAGTTAGGTGACATGTTTTGAGACCAGAGGATGTCTGAAGTCAAGACTTTGGTGGAGGATCAGGAAATTAAGGAGTGGGTGGTGGAGATCCTGGGAGCATTTTGGTTTAGAAACAAGCCCTTGTGACTTATTGGTGGTTTGGTTGTTTACTTGTTTCAGCAGAATTTGAACTGAAAGAAGAGAACTTTTAGTTCCATATGACCAACTGACCAAGCAGCTGGCTTACTCCTTCCAACCTTTCCTCCTCCCCTCCTCCCCTGCTGGCTCTCTCTGTTATCTCCTTGAATTGTGAATAGATCCACCAGCTTTCTGATCACTTCCAACTTTGAAAGCCCAGGATTTAGCCCCCCCCCCTTGACTGAAACTTTTGCAGAAGAATTAAGAGAACTAGCCAAGCTTGGGGATACACACCTCTAATTCCACTACTTGGAAGGTGGAGGCAGGAGGATCCAGAGTACAAGGCCTGCCTTGGATACATAGTGGGTTCAACCTAGGCTATATGAGATCCTGTCAGACAGAGAGAGAGAGAGAGAGAAAGAGAGAGAGAGAGAGAACCCTATTATATAAATGAAATACAAATGTGCCTTAGAAAGGCACAACTTAGAAAGGCCAGCCTTTTTCTCAAAAAAAAAAAAAAAAACAATTCTAATTATTCCTTTGATGAACCAAATTCAAAATATCATCCCTTTGTCTGGGATTTTGCTTTGTTGTGTTGTTTTTGAGGCAAGGTCTCACTGCATAGCCTAGGCTGGCCTCAAACTTGTTATCCTCCTGCCTCAGCCTCCTGAATGCTGGCATGAAAGATATATGCTGCCGCCATGTCCACCTCTTATCTTCCCTTTGACCACTTTCAATACCTTTACCAGGTGAACTGTATATGATGCTGTCTTCTCTAGCTTTTCAGGGATAGACTGAAAGCAGGTTAGTGACTGAGTTCACGTTCACTTTTGCAAGCTGGGAGTGAGCTGAAAAATGACCAGCATTCTCATAATAAACGGGGGTTTGATCACACGAGTAAAAGTGACAAGAAGATTAAGGAAGCTGTGCTCCCGAAGCCTGGGGCATAGATGGGGAGGGAGGGAAGATGGGATACTGAGTGTATTTACAACGTGTGTGAACAATGTCACAGCCCTGGTGACAACAGAGCAAGAAGATGGAGGCTTTCAAACATACGATAAGACAGGCTTTCAGAGCCCAAATCAATAAAAACAAACGTGACGTGAACAGAAGGGAAGGGAAGGGAAGGGAAGAGAACGTGAAGGCACCATAAAATCCTAGAGCACTATTTGAAGGGAGCTCGTGATGCGAATAGAAAATGGAAAGTGAAACATACACACACAGATTTTGTAAACATCTGTCTGTCTGTCTGTCCCTTTCTTGCCCTGCACCCTCATCTACCCTAGCCGATCCCCCTATCCTGACAGGGCTCATTAAATGATTTCTGAGTCGAGGAAGCATTTTTAATGCTTCATTTCTGGTTAGTTTTGCCAGCAGGGTTCACCGTGTGTCTGTAGACAATTGTTAATGCTTTGGGCAACAATTAGAATGAAATTTGGCTGCATCAGCCTCACTACCATTTCTTCAGTTGCCTTAAAGCATGTGATCACTCAGTCAGGGGTCAGCTGCCAGGAACCTCTCCAGTGGGGTAGGTGGGGTCTTTGAATTTTGTGGGGGGGTTTTGTTGTTTTGGATTGATGTTTTCATGGTGTCGTTTTAATAAGGAAAGTGTAGGAGAATTAAAACCACTCATACACTTTCTCTAGGTACAGTCATGGTAAGTCACCAAGGTTTCAAGGAGAAAGAGAACTGGAAAACCCTTGGATCTATTGTAGAGAAAGAAAATGGGGGGAAAGGGGAGGGAAGGAGGTGTGGGGGAAGGGAAGGGGCTGCAGCGTGTAAGTGTATGAGCTGACATTGTTCCCATTTCCACAATTGCATTAGAGCGCATGACTGCTCTGTGTGAGGTCAGCTGGGCTTATTGGAGTCTTTGCCTCTTTGACCAGGAAGTAATGGGCTTGCTTTTCAAAAGTGTGTGAGAATTGTTGCTGTCAATTTCTTGGCTGATGGACAGCCACCCAGGAAGGTTTGGGGGACCTAAGCTAGTTATCAATTATTCTGAACTGGTAGCAGGACATCATGTGATCTCACCAGTACAGGCAGAGAGAAGCTAAAGGCAAAGGAGAGAGAACACAATGTTAGGAGCCATCAGACAAGTGTTCTACTCAACAATAATGATAAATATTGATAAGTAATGATAACTATTGGGCTGAGGAGGTAGTTCCCTGGCAAAGCACTCTCTTGAACTGTGTGAAGCCCCAGGTTCAAGTCCCAGCCCTCCCCCAAAATATTATAAAATGTACAACTGCTAAAAGCCTTTGGCGCAAGACAGACTATATCTCAAAATGACAGCTTATCCTTGGTCACCTCATGTTTCTAGGCCTTGACAAAACTTGGATGGTGTGTTCCCTCCCTGGTTATCCTGTGCTTCCTGTTTTAAGTCAGCAACACTGTGGCTTTGCTCTGGGTGGATGGCAGGGCATAGAAGTCAAATCACTGTCCAGCCTCTCCTAGCAAGTCTGCCTTCTCTCCTGCCAGGTGGTCTCCATGGCACGGTTGCATTGGTAGGTAACCATGGCTGGGATCGCAGCCAGTAGAAAGAAGCGCCCACCTGCCCAAGGGAAGTGAGGGAAAAGGGAGGCTTGAAATGCAAAAATGGAGCATATGCTTGGTGGATTTACACTTTTTAAAAGTAGTTTTGACATTTGTTTTTCTCTACAAGAAATGCTGGTAGATTACTGAGATGCGAAAATGCTTTGGAGAAAGTTACTACACGTGTGGAAGACCAGGACTGAGCTGAGACTTCTGTACTATTCCCTGCAAGGCAATGGGGTGAGAGGAATAGCATATGAACTCCTGGAGGGGAAACTGAGGTACAGAGACTTAAGATTTCCCAGACACTAAGTTAGCAATAGGAAGGTAGGTCTGTCTGACCCTCATGCACTTTGGGCTTCCCTAAAGGCACCTGCTTGCCGAGGGTCCAATTCCCAAGCATTCACATAAAGCCAGACTCACAAAGTGGTGCACGTGTCCAAAGTTTGTCTGCAGTGGCAAGAGGCCCAGGTGCACCTATACTCTCTTATTGCCATTCAAAACTTTTTACTGGGGCTGCAGAGATGGCTCAGCGGTTAAGGCACTTACCTCCAGTGCCTAAGGCTCCAGGTTCAATTCCTCAGGACCCACATAAGCCAGACCCACAAGGTGGTGGCCCTGGTGCATTCTCTCTCTCTCTCTCTCTCTCTCTCTCTCTCTCTCTCTCTCTCTCTCTGTCTATCTCTCTGCTTGAAAATGAATAAATAAAATATTTTTTAAAAAAACTTTTTATTGATAGCTTCCATAATTATAGACCATAAACCATTATGATTTCCTTTCCCCCGCACCCATATTCCTTCCTCCTCTCAATTAGTCTCTGTTTTGTTTCAGTGTCATCATCTTTTCCTCCCATTATGTGTAGGTATTATCAGGCACTGTGAAGTCATGAATATCAAGGCTATTTTGTGTCTGGAAGTTTGTATTGTAAGCAGTCTTACCCTTCCTTTGGCTCTTACAATCTTTCTGCCACCTCTTTCGCAATGGACCCTGAACCTTGGTCTTCTCAGCATTAGGGTATCTTTTGCATTATCCCAGTGGTCACCACCATCTGAAAAAGAGAAGTTTCTCAAGCCAGAAGTGAGAGTAACATTATTACATGGTATGCTCGTTTTAAAAAAGTGATTGTAAGGCAGTTTGGTTGATATAATATATGCATTTAGCCAGACAACAGCAGGTGTTACTCCCCTAGGGCTCATGACCTCCCCCACTATAGGGTTTTTACTAGGTCTTTCCCTCCCATGAAGTGGGCCTCCAGTCCAATTAGAGAGCCAGTGGTTTCCCCCACAATAGACATGCCACTATTGCCCCAGTTGGCCCATTTGGCCTGGCTGCCCGTCTTAAGGCTTGCAAGGTCCACTGCTGACAGAATTTGGTTCTCTTTGGTAGAAGATATCCATTGTGCTTAAAGAAAAAGGATGGATGGGATTATATGTGATAAGCCGTGAACAAACAGGAAAGGGCAGAGGTCAATTTGACCAGGCCAGGCTGAATGGATTGAAGAGGGGGCAGCAAGAGCAGACAGCAGAAAAAGTCAATAATGGAGCTTTTTTTCTTGGCATCACCCAAGTTATACAGCAGGAGAGAAGACTGTGCCAAGTGGGCACAGTCTCCTGATTTGTCTCTCCCTTCCCTTACTTTCCTCCCCTTCTCACTTCTTTACCTAACGCCAAAAACCTTAAGCAATGAAATGAAAAAGAGAGAGAGAGAGAGAGAGAGAGAGAGAGAATTAAAAACAAGAAAAGCATCCTTGATACCAATGCAATCTATGTAATCCACAGTGACAGACAGGCACCTACAGAACAACCGTTTGATTAAATAAGGATATTGGGAATTTGAAGGGATTCTTCAGTTGTGTAAAATTGGTCTGTAAGTCTGAAAAATACCTCACTTACTTGTCTCCCAAACCTGAACACCGATGTCTTCTAATGGTGCAAATGGCTCCCATTTGAAAATTAGGAAGAAATGACAAGGCAAAGGCCAGGAGCCTGGTCACAAGTGGGATTGAAACCCCGAGAGATTGGTAACAGTCTACAGGAGGGGCCCAGGTAGAAAGAGGCCATGCAAGGGAAGGTAAAATGGTAAAAACCGTCCCCACCATGGTGGTGACAGGCCAAACCCCAGGATCCTCCAGACTGGGAGGAGAAAATGGTACCTCCCCCACCCAAGGCTCAGCATCTTACTCCAAAACCAGCTGCCCATTAGCCGCCTGTCACTGGAGACAGCTCTGTTGGTGCTTTCTGCATCAGAGAAGCAGAAAGGAGATGAATTGTTATTCGGGGAACACACCTGCGCACAGGACAGGAATGGATAGGAGCTGGAGGGGAGCAGGGGGCGCCCTGGTGGCTTCTATTCATAAGCCACTTCCTTGTGGTCTCCAAGACTGGTGCCAGCAGCCCAGAGCTGATGAGTGATTGTTGTCGGACAAGCTGCAAAGACCCCCTCTAGTGCCATGTGTTCACCCCTGCCAGTCATGGTGGGGGATTTGTGCTTTCCTGGGGCATCGGAGAGGGAAAATAATAAGTCACCCGAGGACAAGAGAAAAATAAGAATGTCCTGTATGCATAAAAGTCACTTAAAATGGAAGCTTTTAGAAGGAACTAAAAACCTATGCCACCTAGACAGAAATGGTTGAGTGAGGAGTATTTCACTCATTCTTGCTTACTTAGGATGCAATAAAATCAGAAATGTTTATCTGTCCCCTGGAGAGAGTGCACCTGTTCTATTGAGAGCTGTTCATTCTCCTGGGATCCTGAACCAAAAAAAAAAAAAAAAAAAATGCCCTGAATCTCCAACTTGGGAGATCCAGATATCTAGAGGAACCAATGGCTACAAATTTCCCCAAGCAGAGGACCCTGAAGACAGTTCCCTGGTACAGGCCTACTTCAGCCTAAGTCTGATGAAGGCCAGGGCTGGGGGAGGGAGAGCGTCAGGAGACCCACCATGAACTGACTGTAGCTGCCAAAATTCTACTCCCCACCTCACCCTCTGTACCTGGTCTCAGATCCAAGTCTCCAGAGGAACATGCAGAAGTAGGATTGTTCTAGAAAGAGATTCATGCATTTTAAAGGCTGCAAAGTGTGAATTAGAGGCAATTTGAGATCAGACACAGTAGAGAACCATGTAAGGCTTGTTAGACATTCAGCAAGAAGGTTAACATTTCCAACCAATCTGCCAGCTGATGAGGAGGGGTTCTGTAACAGGGATTCTGTTGGTGGAGAAGAAAGCAAAAATATCTTCATCTGAGAGTCTAAAATGTAGGGCTGGAGAGATGGCACAGAAGTTAAGCCACTTGCCTGCAAAGCCAAATGACTCAAGTTTGATTCTCCAATATCCATGTAAAGCCAGATGCACAGAGTAATCTGGAGCATTCTCTCTCTCTCTCTCTCTCTCTCTCTCTCTCTCTCTCTCTCTCTCTCTCTCTCTCTCTCTCTCTCTCTCTCTCTCCCTCCCTCCCTCCCTTCCCCCTCTCTTTCTCTCTCTCCTTGCAAATAAAATATTTCAAAATAGAAAGGCCCATCCTTGGTCTCTTGACTAAGGTCTGCCTCCCCATGCCCAACCCAGTCTCCTAGAATGCATGAATTTGCATTTAGAATAACATATAGGCAGAGGCTGACAGGTGAAGCAAGAGGTCATTATCTAATGCTTACAAATTTTCATGAAGGGCCACCTAGGGGCTGGCTGGGGAAATGGTTCAGTCAGTAATGTGTTTGCCATCCAAGCATGAGAACCTGAATTCAAGTCCCCAGCAAGTACATAAAAAGCCAGACACAAAGGCTAAGAGACTCCTCCAAGTCTGCAGACTACCTGATCTAGCTGAATTAGTGATCACCAAATTCAGAGAGACCCCACCTCATAAAAATAAGTAGGAGAGCTGGGGAGATGCTCAGTGGATAAAAGCTGCATAAGCATGGGGACCTGAGTTCAGATCCTCAGAGCCCATGCAAAGCTGAATGCTGTAGCATAGACATGTAATCCACATGCTTGCATGGTGAGATGCGTGGTGGAGACAGGAGAATCCTGGAAAATTCACAGGCCAGCTAGCCTGGCACACACAGTGATGAACCACTAGAGAGACCCCTCCCTCCTGAACAATGCAAAAGGCAAGGACCAATACCTAAGGGTTGTTCTCTGACTTCCTTATGTGCACCCTGGCATATACATTGCTCTCGCTCTCTCTCATATGTGTACATATGCATGAACACACGCACACTCACACACACACAAAGATTTCAAAAAAAGATAAGGCAGAGAGCAATTGAGAAGATACCCACTGTCAACCTCTGTCCTCCACATGCACACACATGTAGGTGTGCCCACACACATATAAGCACATGCAAAAAAGAAAGACCATTCCTTTCACTCTTCCCTGTGACTATGCTCAATACAGACTAAGTCAGAAAGGCTTCAAGCACAGCTGTAAGGGTCGGTCAGGGGGTGAGGGTTAGGGTGAAGAAAATCACACAACAGAGGTTTCAAGATAAGAGCATTGCCTATAATTGAAAGCAGAATGAGTGGCAGGCATCCTGGCATACATCTGTAAACCCAGCATTCTGGAGACAGAAGGGTTGCAAATCCATGGCCTGTCTGGGCTACATAGTGAGAACTTGTCTCTAGATAAATAGAATGGAAAATAAAAATAAAACGCAGAGAGAGGTGGCTGGAGAGATGGCACAGGAGTTAAGGTGCTTGCCTGCAAAGCCTAACCATCCCCAGTACCCCTGTAAAGCCAGATGCACAGTGACGTATGCATCTGGAGTTTGCTTGCCGCAGCTGGAGGCCCTGGTGTACCCATTCTCTGTCTCTCTCTTTCTCTCTCTCTCTATGATTTCCTGTCTTTTAATTAATTAATTAATCAATTAATTAATTAATTAATTAAAAGAAAAGCAGAGCCAGGGACCCTGAGATGAATGGAGATCATCTTGTCAGAATGTTTAGAAGGGATTTAAGTCTCAGAAAATGTGTGAGAGAAGATGACTTCTAATTCTTTTCCATTTAAGCAATTCTATATTTTATAGGTGCTAGGTTCTGCAGTGTTCATGTTTATGTACCTTACAACTCACAAGGGGCAGCGAGGACAATCAGCAAGCCTGCCTGGAGAAAGATTATAGGTCCTCAAGAGGCGAAGAAAACTTACAGGATCAAGTGATGATTTGGGGTACATCATTGCCCTCTGTTGGATTAAAAAAAATCAGACTTCTTAGTGTGGGTATGTGTTCCATTATCTCTGGCTGAATTTGCTGAAAAGTTGGGGCACCTTTGAGTGGGGAATTAATTGACCCTTCTATATAGGTACTTCTGCCCCTTCCCTGAAAAAAAAAATCAGATATACTGATAACTCTGATGGCAGGTCATTTGTTATGCTTTTTTCTTTTTAAAAATTTTTACTCAACAAACATAAACCAGGCATGTGGTTCAAGCCTGTAATTCCAGCACTCAGTAGGCTGAGAGACGAGGATCAGCATGAGTTCAAGGGCAGCCTGGGCTAGAATAAGACCCTGCCTCAAAATAAATAAATAGATAAATAGCCCCAAACAAACGTTTGTGAAATGCCTAATCAATACTGGCCAGGAATTTTAGGGGCTTCAAGAATACATGCCAGGGCTATCCACTCCATTGGCTATCATTTTTATCATTGGTACATGCCAGGGTCTACGCATGAAGTTAAATGTGGCTGCTACTGCTTTGTGGATGAGGCAAACAGGACACCCAGAAGGTAAAAAGCACGTTTCAGGTTCAAATGCAGGTCCATGGGCCCCTTGCTCCATCAGCTGCAACCCTAAGCCCAGAGGCGTGGTAAACATTCCAGAGCGAAGCAGGACCAGTGCTGGTTCAAACCCAGCCTGTCTCAAGAAAACAAAAATATTTGCAAACTAAAGGAGATAAAATATAGGTATAAATGTGTATCTAAAGATTTAATAAGGACTTGGGAGGTGGCTCAGTTGGTAAACTGCTTGCCTTGCAAGCATGAGGACCTGAGTTTGATCCCTGAACCCATGAAGAAGTGCTGGCCATGCTGGCACATGCGCATAAGTCCAGCACTGGAAAGGCAGAGACAGGAGGATCCCTGGGGCTTAACATCTATCCTAATTGGTGAGCTCCAGGCCAATCAAAGACCATCACAAAGGAAGTTGATGATGTTCCTCTGGCCTCCACACACATGAGCACACAAGTGTACCCCTATCCCCCACATATGAACATGCACACACATACACATAAAAAAAATCATCAGGTCTGGTCTAGTGGTAAAGGCCTGTGATCTCAGCTACCTGGGAGACTAAGGGAAAACTCTAGAGTGAGTTCTACGGCTGCTTTCAAGCCTACAACAGCACAGTTGAACATTGGGAACAGAGACTATATGGTCTTCAAAGTCAGATACTTGCTCTCTGGCCCTTTGTAGAAAAGGTTTGTGGACCCCTGGTCTATAGTCCAAAGTAAAATGTACTATCTCTAGTAATAATTTTTAAAGTGCTTTGGGAGTTGAGAAGAGGAGAAACTAATATTTATTTGGCGCCCCCAGTGTGGGGAGCTAGAGAGGATAATACAGGTGTGCTCTTTTTAAGATTCAGTGCCTAAAATCCCAGACTTTAAAACAGATCAATTAAAAGGTGGTTATTTGCATAACAAAGTTTTCTTTCATTTTATAAAAGGCTTCACCACAGGGTTCCTTTGTAAAGCTAGTCTCTATAATGCATGCTAATATGATTCCATTTACAAATGCTCTATTCATAATAACTTTTCAAGAACATTCTTATTGTGTACAGTGAAGCTTAGCAATAATCATTTTCTTTTCCTGGCAGTGTAAGACTTCCAGCTTCTGAGAAGTAATTGAGCTGACCTTGTCAGTTTCATGGGGAGAAAAATTCCCCCCTTGATTATCTCCAAGAGGAGCTTTACCTGACCTGGATGAAGACCTATGGGTTCTTCAGGCATGTTGGCAGTGTGGGCAGCTGAGGCAGGAGAATTACTTGAAGCCAAGAGTTCAAAGCCAGCCTAGTGACATAACAAGACCCCATCTCCATATAATAATAAATAATAATAATAATAATAATAATAATAATAATAATGACTGTGAATTTTAATTATCTGTAGTCAAAATCCTAAACAAACTCTTCATACACACAAGATAAGCTAATAAAAATTACATTTGTGACTAATGTCCTGATAAATGAACAAAGAGCAGTACTTATAGTAATCTTTCTCTCTCTCTCCCTCTCTCTCTCTCTCTCTCACAAGGCATTGTGTTGTGAGAATTATCACACAGCTGGGACAAGCATTCAAATTAGAGATGTCCCCAGGAAAATTTAAGACCCATCTTCCTCTTTGTTGAGTCCCAAGCTTGCATCTTTGCCTCGCTTTGTGGTATTATACACTTGCTCTTTTTAAGAGATATATATAAAATGGAAACTTTGGTTATTCATAGTCAACTTAGGAGGAGCTGAAATTGTTTGAGAGATTTCTTGCCTGGTACCATTTTGATGATAACCAGGTTTGTGAACAAATCCACTTTGTCTGGCTTTCAAATGGAGGTTATCATAAAGAACAGTCTCGGGCCTTTTGTTTTTATCCTCTGTGACAAAAAAGAAAATGTTTTAGAAGCAGACAAGCATTCATGGGTTACAGCCTGAATACTTTGTCAGGGTGGTTTTTTAGTTGTATTTTTGAAAGCAGCTTATTAAGGAAATGCAAGGGCAGAGTGAATCCTGTTGGGCTCTCCTGCATAGTGTTGTTCGCTATTACCCTGTGGTGAGGCAGGTCTGTGTCTCAGGGCTGCTAATGGATAATGTGTGAGGGTCTCAAAGCGCTGGTGGGAAGCCAAGCTGGCACTGGAGCCCCACCCATGGCCTCATCCATGGGGTTTGTGGGAAGAAGGAGGAGGCTGTCCACCCCTAGAGGCTGCAGCTTCTCTCACTGTGTGGCAGGTGGCATCTTAGCCATTTCTAAAGCCAATCCCTGGCAGGAAGTGCACATTGAGTCCATCTGTGAGGTTCTGTGGAAAGAGGTCTCTCTCTTCATCTTCCCCAGAGGTCAGAAGAACTGAAATTATAAACAGCAGCATGAAGATTCTATGACATCCTCAAATTCAGATCTCTCTCTCTCTCTCCTTTTCTTTCCTCTTCTCTTTTCCTCCCTCCCTCTCTGAATTGTTACTACCCAGTTTTTAATCTCCATCATATATATATATATATATATATATATATATATATATATATATATATATATATATATATATTTGGTTTCTGAGATACAATATGCAGTGGTGGTAGGTACAGATTATGAAAACAAATCAATATATATTGAATAAACTATAAACTCTATTGATGATTCAGTTTTCTTTTTCTCTAGTGGTCATTTTTAAACTTTTCAAAATTAACATTAGTGGATAGAGAGAAATTTGCATATAAATGTGTATGCCTTTCAAAGATCAACCCTTCTCTGCTTCCACAGGGCAATTTGCGAAGCCCTGTGATCCCAACCCAAGCACAGCGTCCCCTCCCTACCTTAAACAGCTCTCTCCTACCAAACAGCAGCAGAATAGATTTTTATTTCACAACTAGAAATGGGAGGGATTTTTTTTTTTTTTTTGCTTTTTGCAAAGTGATTTCATAAAAAGCAAGCTTGTTTAATTGGGTTTTTGGAACCAGAATTAATATTACAAGCTGGGGAGTTCTGTGGCTTGTCTGCGCTGCTGGCTGACTCCGCTACACTGCCTGCCTCCCCCGGGGAAGACAGAAAAGTGACACTATTTGAAAGTAATTTTACTTCTGCCCAGGCCTTCTCACCCAAGTCATTTACAGCCAACGCAGACCAAGCCCCCAGGCTTGATCTTCCCAAGCTCAAGGTCACACTTAGAACATGCTTTGTATATTTCTCTCTTTTTTCCAACTCTAATTTATGTGACTTTCTAATATGTTTAGCATTTGCCCTCCCCTTGTCTGTATTCCCCTTATTAAGGTAAATTTGCATGGAAATGAGATCATGGTTTACAGGACCATTCACCCGCCACTTGATCTCCTGAGGTGACCAAGTGTTACTGTGGGGACCATGAGGGTGACCCCACATAAGCCAGGTCCCCTGCAAACCAGAGGCAAAGCTTTAATTAGGAGAAGCTTTACATGCTAAGGTAATGGGTAAATCAAATCAGCAAAGGCATTTAGCATTAAGGAGGAAGGGCAGAATACTCCTTCCTGCTGAGAGGGTTGACCTAGGTCACCAAAATGTTAATTTGCCATCAATGGACAGATTTTAAAGAAAGCATGCCTCCCACCCCACCTCACCTACCCCCCTACAAAAAAGTGTATTTGTATTGCTGCTGTTGGAAATAAGTTGTGCCGGGTGGGAAAGCTCTGAGAGTCATTTAACAATGACATTTTCTTGGTCTCCTGAGCGATCTGTTGCTTACTATCTGCCTTTGGAGATGGGTAATATTCATCGCTACAAATTACCTCCGGGAACCAGAACAGATGTGGAACCCCGCGTCATGAGCCCCTTGCTATCACCCGGTCGCAGTGGGCTTTAATCTTTCAAGCTCTCCCGGCTGGACCCTGCCACCTGCTGCCGTCTTCCTTATTTACCCAAATCTCAATGAAGGGGACAGTGGTTCCCACTGAGAGGACAATTGGGACCCCAGTCTTCTGATCCCCTAGAGTCCTCTAGGTCTGAGAGGTACTTATTAGTTCACCCTAAGGGTTTGAGAATTAGGGAAAATTTTAAAAAGTGTAAATGCCAGACCTCAGCTTCCCAAACTCTGCCCTGACAGTAAGCTGTCTTAGCAAAGAATCAAAGGATTTGTCAGGCCTAGAAACTAAGAGTCACATTTAGTAAGGAAAGTTAATCAGAGGTGGAGATGCCAGACAAACCTTACCATGCTTCTAGCCAGACCACCTCAGCTTGGGGAAAGATTTGTCCCATAAAATTATTTTAAAACATGAATACTCCTTTAGCTTTATCTCTTTATACTCTGACCCTATTATTTAATTTTATATCACAACATTGACCAGGATTTCCATCTTACAGATAAAGAGACTGGGTCTCCGACAGGTTAATTACTTGCCTAAGATAATACAGCTATTCACCAAAAACCCTACGATTCCCCTCTTCTACTTCCATGACATTTCCTTGGACTCCTAAAGAAACAGATATGTGGACTTTGGGGAAATGGCTTATTAACATCCAAATAAAGTGCCAGGCATGGTGGGGTGCGCTGTAATCCTAGTGCTAGGGAGGCAGCGACAGACAGATTCCCCAGGGCTCACCAACTAGCTACTGTATCGGCATAGGTGAGCCCTAGTTTAGTAAGAGATCCCATCTCAAAGAACAAGGTTGAGAGTGACTAAGGAATAGACACGATGATGACCTCTGGCCTCCACACACATGCCCATTCATGCATGTGTGCTCACACTTACACAAGTGCTCACACATATGAACATGCATACATATGCACATGCAAAAAAACCAAGAAATATATTTCATTCATAATATAGTATATAAGCTAACTGGTTGATCTTTACAATGAGTCATCATAAAGAGGGATTAGGATTTTAATTCAGTCCAAAAATATCCAAGTTCCACTCCAAGGCTTGGGGACTAATGTTACCATAATGTTGTTAGCAGAAGGGGTGGAAAGAATATAAGAGCCAGAAGATGGGGAGGAGTGCTGTGGAATGCTGTCTTCCAGACAGGATATGGTCACTGCATTCATGAACTCACAGTGGCTCTGTTTACTGCCCCAAACCTACACAACAACATTCAGTCATGGATAGTGGACGAGGGCATGAGAGCCCCATTCCTCACTGAGGAGTTAAGTGCTGCTGGGAGAGACACCTTTTTCAGTGGTGCAGCCGGTGTAAATAATCATCACCCATGCTCATGAAAGTAACCCTAATTAAACTCAGTAGGTCACACACATATATTCACACAAAACCATCCAAGTAGATGAGGTACTAGCTTAGAAGGGGTTCAGTAGAAGGGATGGAGTAAAGAGAAGGCAATGGAAGGTAATTATGATCAAAATACAATATGTTTGAAGACTGAGAGATAGCTCAGCAGTTAATAAGGCACTTGCCTGCAAAGCCTAATGTCACAGGTTCAATTCCCCAGTACCCACGTGAAGTCAAATTCATGAAGTGGTACATGCATCTGGATTTCATTTGCAGTGGTTAGAGGCCCTGGCACGTTTATTTTCTCTCTCTCTCCATGCAAATAAATAAAATCAATTTTTAAAAAACAGTATGTTTGAAAATAAGTATTAAAGTTGAAATTTCCAAAATGCGCTTGGTTTACACCATCATAATAAAATAAGTTATTTTTAAAAATATTTTATTTATTCATTTTCAAGCAGAGAGAGAGAGAGCTTACCAGGGCCACCATCTTGTGGGTCTGGCTTATGTGGGTCCTGGGGAATTGAACCCGGAGCCTTAGGCACTGGAGACAAGTGCCTTAACTACTGAGCCATCTCTCCAGCCCTAAAATAAGTTATTGAACCAACTGAATTTCTCAGCTCAAAAACCATAATGCTTCCTACTCTCAAACTGGGCAGAAGGATGTTGAGTTCCCCATTGGCCAATACTGTCTAATTCTTTTAAATGATTCAGATGTAAAAGGGAAAATGGCATCTGTCTAATTAACACTGCCTGGTTAAATGTAGCTGCCCAGGGACAGCCTCAGGACAGTGTTTACAGAACAGTCTTCCTAGCCCCCTGGGCCTCAAGTTCCAGCTGATAGCAAGCCTTCTGTCCTTATCAGCTGGAAACAGAGATGCCCCCAGAAGTGGTGACAGGCCAATGCAGGCAAACGCATGGTAAGGAGAGGGGTGAGGCTGTGGCTGGCTGCATCTCCTGCTCCTGGCATGGGGGTTCAGAGGAAGATCCCAAAGGCTGTGGAGGCTCTTGCTGCAAGCATGTGCAATCGCCACCCATGGCCCTTAGTGGCCGTCTGAGCCGTGCTCTCCAGCCTGCAGACATCCATGCGGCTGCTCTCTTGCCTACTGCTGAGACTGCCAGGCAGTGCCATCTGCTCTGCTGCCTGTCCCTGGCGGAAAGGCACAATGACTGCATTGTTTCTCTTCCAGCTTCACATCCAGACATGGAAGCTGTTGCCAAGTTTGATTTCATGGCCTCGGGCGAGGATGAACTAAGCTTTCACGCTGGAGATATCTTGAAGGTAAGGAACACAGGCCCCAGGGGAGCTGGGGTTCCCTGAGTCAGGACTCTGAAGCCACCCAACAATTCCTGCCTTTGTTTCTGCAGACTGTGTGTAGTTCCCTGTACTTTTACATTTAGTTGTTTATTTGTTTATTCATTCATTCATTCACCTGCAAGTAGAGAGAGAATGAGAGAGTGAGCCTCTTGCTGCTATAAACAACCTCCAGACCTATGTGCCACTTTGTGCATCTGGCTTTATGTGGGTGCTGGGGAATCAAACCCCTTTTACTTTCTTTACTTTAAAATTTTTCTTGAAAAGAGAATTTCAGGGCTGGGATATGGTTCAGTGGGTAGAGTGACTGCCAAGCATGCACAAGGCTCTGGATTTGATTGTCAGCACCACCTAAAACCAGGCATGGTGGTACATGCTTGTAATCTTAGCCCTCAAGGAAATAGAGTTGGGACGATCAGAAGTTCAAGGTCATCCTCAGCTACAGAGTGAGATCAAGGTCGGCCTGAGCTACATGAGACATGATCCTGTCACAAACAAATAAGACTCATGTACGCGCACACACACACACACACAGAGAGAGAGAGAGAGAGAGAGAGAGAGAGAGAGTATATGTAGCTATGTGAGCCAGCTGTGTAGTACATACCTGTAATCCCAGCACTTGGGAAATTGAGGCAGGAGGATCAACAGTTCAAAGCCAGCCTTACATGAGACTATCTCAAAATAATAATAATAATTAAACAAAGACAGGGAGAAAGGAGAGAAAGATTCAAAAGTTTTATTTCTAGGACTGTCCACAGACTGCCGCACATGCTTGGACAGGAGAGGCTGTAAATAGCCACCTCCCAACTACTGCAGCTTTTCCCCTAATACTGAGCTTTGTTCCATCAGTCTTTTCTGGAAGCCATGTAGAGGAACCAGGGAGACACATGTAGGACACAAGTGTGCCCTCACCACAACAGCTCCAGATTCCTGTTGGCTGTGTTGTAGAGAGAGGAGCCATCTTTCAGGGTCCCTGCTCTGAGTGAACCCTAGGACAGTTCCATTTACAGAGAGAAGTTTTCTTCTCTTCAAAAGGTTCCTTCTGGGGATAACAACTCATGGTTGGCCCACTAAGCAATGTAACTCATTATGGACAATAAAGGAAAAAAATAAAATAAAATAAAACTATAAAAAAAAAGGTTCCTTCTGGGTACCTCTGTGCTAGACACCAAGCAGGGTTGTCCTGAGATGCAAACGTGGAAGGGGAGCACACACATCTGACAGACTATCACGGATGCTCTCAGCATGAATGGGAATGCGTGTTCCACCTTAAAGGATAGAGTTGTGAACAAGTGTGGCTATGTGAAAGTCAGGAAGTACCAAGTGTGAGTTGGGTCTTTTGCTAAAATTTGGAGAAATGCAAGGCTGGGCTAAATGTGGGTCATATAATTACAGGCTTCAGGGGAAGAGGGTGAGGGGAGATAGCCAGGGAGAAGCAGCTGGATCAGATGTGGCTCAACAGAGAGGCCATACAAACCAAGCCACTCAGGGGCTCCTTAAAACTTGTCTCCAGGCTGCACTTGAGTTGTAGTTAGCCACTTGCAGAGCTGAAGT
Organism: Zapus hudsonius; assembly: GCA_004024765.1. Lineage (NCBI taxonomy): Eukaryota > Metazoa > Chordata > Mammalia > Rodentia > Dipodidae > Zapus > Zapus hudsonius. Next base: position 19,343 of record PVHP010029175.1, read on the forward strand.
GGCCTTGGACTTCTCCCACATTTCAGGAACCAATTTATGGACTCTAAAAGTTAGCCCTTGCCCAGGTATGGTGACACACACCTTTAATCCCAGCACTTGAGAGGCAGAGTTAGGAGGATCACCGTGAGTTCGAGGCTACATAGTGAATTCCAGGTCAGCCTAGGGCTAGAATGAGACCCTACCTTGAAAAAAAAGTTAGCACTTGTTTTTGGCAAACCCTTCTATAGGGCATGTATTACCAGTCCCTGCTGTCCCCCCCCCCCAAATCTGGCCTCAGAGCAGAGCACCCTCTGAGAATCTGATCCCTGTCCTCAGCTGCCCAGGAGGGCCGTCTCAGATGCCCAGAGGCACTGAAGCTTGCCAGAGAATTATGTGATAGACAAAGGCTCTTGTTGGGGTGCTAGAGGATGTCTGTGGAGCATGCGCCATGTAGACTGGCTTCCTTTGGAATTTAAACACCCTGAGGAGGTAGCCATCTAGCTAGCTGCCTTCAACTTGAAAGATAGAGCGATATGGTTAATCTAGTAGTATTCAATGACAAAGCTTTATAAAGCTTACAAGCTCAAAATACTGACTGGGCTAATGGAGGAGGGTATCTGTTGCTTCTTTGGGACCTGACTGAGGTCATAGAGGGATTTGCATGTGCTGAGTGAACAGTCAGGCTCCCTTTTCTGTGGGTACTGTGACCATTGTCAACACTCTGAAGCATCCTCCGCTCTGAATGGGCTCCCATCTTCATCTCCCATCACAAACAACCTGCCTGTTTTCCCCATTTCCCAGAGAAGCAAAAACATACAAACCTTTCTTCCACACTACTTCCCTGATGAGCTCATTTCTTTCCTCTGGCCAAAATTGCGAAGAAATGTCCGCATTGGATACCCTCTTCCCATTCGCTCCACAACCTCCCTCCTGTGAATGGGACTGCTGACTGCCCTCTCCTGGTGGCCCTCTCTTCTTCTGTGGGTCTTGTTTGTGACTGCCACTTTCCTCTAACCGGAAACAGCCACCTCCCTGAAGCTCTCTCTGCCTTGTGACTGTCCTCACTCTGAGCCACCTCACCTTCTTCTCTGGCTCTGCGAAAGACCCTCTGGTGTGGACTTTGCTCTGATTCCAGAGTTGACCTTTCACTTGACATCCAGGGGCAGTTGCCTGCCGGATGTTGCCTCATACACTCTAGCCCCCAAGACCCCACACTCACCTCACCCCTACTTCCCCTGAAACTATCTCTCTATCCATGATCTAAGTATCCCATACCTCCCTCACCAAATCCTGGTGACCAGGAACTAACATCTGCCAAGCCCCTCCTGTTCAGGACCAGAGCCTGGCTCAGGGGGCTGCAGGCATTATTTCATCATCTCAGTAAGCCTAGGGGGTAGTGAGAACTTTTTCCTCCACTTCACAAATGTGAGCCTGAGGCTGAGAGATTAAACCAACATCCAAGGTCACACAGGCAGACGTGACTGAACCAAGGTCTGCATGGAGCTTTGTCTGACCCTATGCAGCATACCTGCTCAGAATGTCTCTCATGTTGTCCCTCGAGTGAGTCCCTTCCCTACCAGGAAGGATATGGTATAAAGAACCCAGGGGAAGCTGGAGCGATGGCTCAATGGTTAAAGCCCTTGCCTACAAGGCCTGGTGACCTGGGTTCAGGTCCCCAGTACTCATGTAAAGCCAAATGCACAAAGTGGCACACGCCTCTGGAGTTCATTTGTGGTGGCTGGATGGGCATGCCCATTCTCTCTGTCTGTCTCTCTTCTCTCTATCTCTCTCTGATTGCAAATAAATAAATAAAAATATGTTTTTAAAAAAAGAACACGGGCTTTGGAGCCAGATAGATATGGATTCAATACCCAGGCTGCTTTATGGCTTGAGCCAAGTTGCCTGCCTCTTCTGAGCATCAGTGCCTTCCTCTGTCAGTGGAGGGAGGAAAGTTAAAGGCAATTTTCCTAGCAGATGCTGAACAAACGGTCACCATGTTATCCTGCCATCTCCGCCTATTCAGACTACTGCCCAGCCCCTTTTTTTTAAATATATATTTATTGTCCATAATGAGTTACATTATTTAGTGGGCAAACCATGCATTGTTATCCCGAATTCCCCAATTCCCCCCCTCCCCATCCCTGATCAGTTGTATATCCTCCTCCGTGGGCTCTCTGTATTAGTCCTTGTGGCAAGGCATCCTGTATATCTTAGTACTCATCCCGGTCTTCCTGGCCCAAGTGTGTTGTTACTGATGGGTGCCATGCCTCCGGACCGTCTCCCCCACCACGGCTCTCACAATCTTTCCGCCCCCTCTTCCACTCAGTTCCCTGAGTCGTGGTGGGTGAGTAATAAGGCTGCTTTAATGTTGCGAGCTTAGGGGTTCTTGTGTCGAAAATCCTTGGTTTCTGTCTCAATGGCCTATACTGTGTTGATTGAATGACTGTGGTTATAGGTCCCTTGTTCATCTGTCATTGTCTGCTGGGTTCCCTATGGATCCTCCACAATATGACTGTGGTGGCTCCTCTCTTGCCAGGATCTCATCCATCGGCCTACGGTTGGTTGGTAGGGTTAGATGGGCCACAGCTCTCTCATTACAACCTGAAAAACACAAACACATTTGGCTTATCCAGAGTTGGTTGAATGGCTGTGGCTATGGGTCCCTTGTTCATCCCGTCCTTCTCTGCAGGGTTCCATATGGATCCTCCACAATATGACTGTGGTGACTCATCTCTTGCCATGATCTCATCTTTTGGCCTGCTGTCGGATGGTAGGGTTATATGGGCCACAGCTCACTCGCTATATCCTGAAAAATACAAATACAATCTCCATTGGAGAGTTAGAACAGTATAGGTTAACATATATACCCCATTCTGGGTTACCTAGTTTCTATTTTTAGTAGCCTCCCTGTCAGATGTTCGCATAGTGCATCTTTTCTTGGGAGCCCAAGTGTATGGGATCCGGTGCATATTGCCCTAAATCCCCATTTCCAATCAAAGGTTCTCCCTCACTGAGTGGAATATTTGGCCGAATTTAATGGCTGTTGATTGACTCCCCCAGGCCCAGGCTCCTTCATTGCACAATTGTTCCTTTCTTGGTTTGCTGTTCTCTCCCAGTAGGAACTATATCCAGCCTATTCATGGCCGCAGACTATGTTTCATGCCAATGGTCTGTTTACTCCAGTGTTCACCAATCAGCTTCCCCTGGCAGCTTGTGCATTGCCCTCCAGCCCTACACTAACTGCCATCTGGGGGTTGGTTACCATTCCAGACCTCG
>PVHP010029176.1:0-22543 GCA_004024765.1 Zapus hudsonius
AAAAAAAAAAGAAAGTAGACAGCACCTCACCATCCCATGGGCTGAAGTCTTGGACTGAATTAAAGAGAAAGCAAAGTGCATCCTTCATCTCCCTCTGCTTCCTGACTGTGGATACAACGTAACCAACCATCTCCTGCCACGCTTCCCCACCAAAGCAAACGTTTCCTCCCTGAAGTGGCTTCTTGTTGGTGTTGAGTCACAGCCATGAGCAAGTAACTAACACAGGGCTGCCCAGAGGAAAGTGCCCTGTGACCAAGGTGAGCCCGGCTCTGTTCTCATACAACACCATGAGGCTAGGACACCCCGAAAGCTCCCCAGCGATCTGCATCAACACAGTTAAGCCTTCGTCTTAGGGAAGAGTGAAGCGAGCTGGTCATTCCAAGGAGAACTACTGACAGGATTTATTGCCACCGATCAAAGGTGACCTTTGGAGTAAAAATCAGAGTTTTGGGAAGTGCACATCACCCGCCCAACCCTCACAGTTTCCATTACGTAATGGCTTTGCGGATGTGCTGGGTGGGACATTGGGGAATCTAACTTTTTTAAAAAATATTTTATTTATTCATTTTCTAACAGAGAGATACAGAGAGAAAGAGAGAGAGAGAGAGAGAGAGAGAGAGAGAGAGCGCACCAGGGCCACACCTTGTGGGTCTGGCTTATGTGGGTCCTGAGGAATTGAACCTGGGGGCCTTAGGCACTGGAGGCAAGTGCCTTAACCACTGAGCCATCTCTCCAGCCCTTTTTTAAAAAATCTAACTTTTGATGCTGTGTCCCAGGAGTCGTCTGCAGCTGAAACTCCATCTCTGAAGTGACATTTTCAGGTGACCAAGGCCTGATCTAAAGCTGAGGACTCATAGCACAGCGTCTGCAGTCTTAGCATTCCTACAGTGAGCAGGAGACTCTCCTGGAATCTTGTGGGTCAGCTCGCTTGGGGAACGCAGGGGTGAATGTTGGGCACTGCCTCAAGCAGGGAGAAGACAAGGACAGATGCCCAAGGTCATCCTCTGACCTTGACGAGTGTCTTATGGTGCACCTGCAGCCCTAATCACACACCAAAAAAGCCATAATGAAACCTTTTATTATGTATAATGAATGCTTGCTAAAACTCCACTCCCTGCCTGGGTGGTGAACCAGGATTTCCATTAGGACTTATAAAAGGTAAGTGTGGAGGAGAATGTGGGAGAATTGGAATCCTGTGCCCTGTTGATTCCAAGGCAACTTGGTACAAGTGCTTTGGAAGGAAGAGGAAGGAAGTAGAGCCTCCCTGTGATCCCGCCATCTCACTTCAGGACAGGCATCTGAAAGGCTGTAATTGGGACCTCAAGGAGATACTAGCATTTCTGTGGTCACTGAAACACCATTCATGCCCAGATTCTTGGCACATGGATTCCAAGACCACACCAGAGGGTAAGGTTTAGAGAGGCTTTATTAGATTAAGAAGGGGACAATAGGGCTGGGGAGATGGCTCAGCGGTTAAGGCACTTGCCTCTAGTGCCTAGGGCCCTGGGTTCAATTCCCGAGGTCCCATATAAGCCACACCCACAAGTTGGTGGCCCTGGTGTTTTCTCTCTCTCTCTCTCTATATATATATATATATATATATCTGCTTGAAAATGAATAAATAAAATATAAACGATCTCTCCAGACCCCTTTAAAAAAAGGGGGGACAATATAGGAGGCTCCATCGCGAGGAAAACAAAAGCCTATGAGGGAGAAAATGGGGGGCTTCCCAAAAGCCTGGAGGTTTAGGAGTCTCTCTGCCAGCCAGCCAAGAGGAGAACAATTTTGCCTCCTTCAGGTAACACTATCCTCTGGCTCAGGTGAGTCAGAGAGACAGCTGATTGGGCTGTGATTGGCTGGCTCAGGAAGTTAAGCCTGAATTCTTGTAAAGGAGACCTCCCACTCTAGGGAGGGGCTTAGGTAGCTTTGGAAAATCAGGTTAAGCCATAGATAAGTGGAGACTGCCAAGTTAAGTTCAAGGGCACTCCTGCCCTTTACCTTCGAGGTCCCAGTCACCCCCAACTGTCACAGAAACACCCAGTGTTTCGAACTAACAGTCAGCAGTATTTGGCCTTCAAAGTGAAGGCCATTCCTGCGGTCCCAGAAGGCCATATCTGAATGATCTCAGTCTCTAAAGGAATCAGTCAGAGAAGCCAAGAGCAGAGAGGGGTGGAGGCATGTGGGGAGGCTTGTTGAGGGAGTAGAAGTTGTTCTGGAAGCCTGGCTCTGTCCCAGGCACCTCCAGGTCACAGATGGACTCTGCATATAAAAAACTAGGATGTTCATTGTTCTTATGACAATATAAAAAAACTGAAAGAGAGAGAGAAAGAGAAAGAGAAGAAAGGGGAGAAGCAAAGAAAAGTTTAGTGAACTGGTTAACAATAAAGCCACGATCACATTGAAAAACCACTAGTCCTCCCGCCCCGCCCCTCACAAGTCGGCCCTGTTTTCATCACGTACCTTCCCTACAACATTGCGTCCAGCTGACGCGTGTAGGGACACATCTGAGCATCCTGCCACCATCTCTAAAGTCTGGCTGAGGGTATTTGCAAAGTTGTAAAGCAATACTACTATGTTCACGGAATTCTTAGTGGAGCTGTTATTTATGAAAACGTGATAGGTTTATTTTTGTTATTTTAGTGACTGCATTTCTCAGATGCTCGGTTTCAGTGTCTGGGACGAGGAATGTTGATGGAGAGAGCCAACTTGAGAAGAGGTGTTTGTCATGGCTGATGTTTGCAAAGCATCCGGGGCTTTGGGCAAGACGGCTCTTGCCTCTGTGATGAAGTGACTTCACCCATCACAGGCTCCCACAGAGCATGCCCGAGAGCATGGTGAAGGGCACATCCCATGTTCTAGAAACATATCTATTCTGAGTCACCAGGCCTGTGGGCTCAGAAATGCGTGTTTACTTGTGTAGAATAAGGCTGCTCAGACAGGAAGTACATTCATATCCAGTTTCGTCTCTAGTTGAAAAAAAATTACCAATAATTCTTTTCAGCTCAAGTTTCTAGGTGAATAATACCAGCCCCATGTAATGTGCTGTGGCAATTTTAAGGGATGTTCCCCAATAGATGCAAGAATTTATTGAGTTTTTCTGCAGCTTCCTGGCTGGAGGAGGTGTCACCTTGGCTGGATCCTAGGGTCCTGTCCTAAGGTGTTTCTGGATCGATCTGGAATTCCAGCTGTACATATGTAAAGAGCAGTCAGAGCTCAAGCTGGAGTTTTCTGTGGTTGGCCTGTTTGAGTGTCCTTGCTTGCTTTTGGAGTTGTTGGTGATGGGTTTTTCTCTCTCTGCTTGGACCTGTGGAAGGGGGCAGCCTCTTTCGCCATGAGGGAACTTCCCCTGGATCTGTAACTTCAATAAATCCTTCCCTCCCATAAGCTGTGCCTGGTCTGGAGGTTCGTCCCAGCGGCGTGTAGCTGACTATAACACGTGTCATTGCCAAACAGTGAGGGGAGGACATTTTTACCTTGTCTTGGTCCATGCCACAGAGAGGAAGGAATCTTGGCCCTATGACCTCCTGATGCTTGAGAAGGCGCAGGCCCGAGCCTGGGATCACTGCCTCTATTTGGCCCCTACAGGGAAGACCCTGGGCCCAAGGACAATGGGTTCAAATGTCCTTGAACCTCAGTCAAGGTCAGCACTACTTCCAGGGCTGCAAGAGTCCTTCTACATTAGCTGCTGTGGCCAGAGATTTCTCTTCTCGGTGAAACAATCTCTAACTTATCACTGCCCGTGGCTCACGGGAGCAGTGATCATACAGATACACACACACCACTTGTAGGTTGATGAAGGTGTGCTCTTTATTGCGGGGAACGAGGCAGTATATATAGAGCTTCCTGGCCAATCAGGGAGCTATTTATTGGTCTATGACAAGAACCTGTGGGCATGATGTGCAAATAGCTAATCAGGACTCCCTCCTGAAACTCATTAAGCCAAGCCCCTCTTGGAAGGCTGTCAGGTGCCGTCCAAGACTAAGCCAGGGGGTGCCTCCAAAGGCCCCCAAAGGCTTTCGCCCCTGACATAACTGGGCTGGGGTGGGGGTGGGGAGTGCAAATGGCCATCACATCTACCCAGTCACCACTTCTGATTCTTTCTGACACTCATTGACCCCTTCACGTGGCACGAACTGGGGCTCCCTTCTCAGTAAATTCCCCTTCCTGGGAAAGTCCAGTGACCAGCCTTGGACAGGCTAGCGCTGGTGATAAGCTCCATGGAGGAAATCAGCAGGCGACTGTCAGTGAAGGAGAGGCAAGGCCTGCCAGCATGGGAGTGAACAAAGACGTCTTCTTCCAGGTGGGCTGTGGGTGCAGAGACCTGAGGCTGAGCCATCCGGGGCTTAGGAGATGGCAAGACATGGCTCCCAAACCAGCAAACCCAAGCCAGTGACCAGGCAGGAGGAGCTTCCACCCTCCACGTGCTTCTCACACAGCAATCTCGAAGAAGGTCCTGAGCTTACCGGATTCCTCTCCAGGAATGCCATTTCCCCAAATATAGAGGAGTGGTAGGTAGCTACAGTCCTCAGACGACCAGAGGTGTGAGGACCCAGGAGCCTGCGGCACCCACACTGCTGGGGAGTGGGTCCTCACCACACTGGACCTGCATCTTAGCTCTGACACTCATGCTGAGAAACAGATCACTCTCACACAGAACCTGTGAACTCTGAGTAAACAGCAGGTGAGGACGTCAAAAGGCCTCCCATTCTGTTGGAAAATGGAAGGTGGTAGCGTCCTATGGGTGATGCTGGAGCCCACCTAGCCTCACCCTCCAGCAGGTGAGGAACTGGACGATGGTCCATGGAATATGCCAGAGATGAGGACGAAACGACCCATTAAAACGAAGCTGGGCTCATCCTCAGGGTGGACGCTAGAGAGCAAAGGCGCTCTGAACGGCGTGTGTGCAGGTGAGGTGTGTATGTGTGATGTACATATGTGTGCGTGTGAGGTATGCATATCTGTGTGTGATGTATGTATGTGAGGTGTGTATGTGTGAGGTGTAGGTGATATGTATTTGTGATGTGTGCATGTGAGGCACGTGTATGTATGTGTGATGTATGATGATGTTCTCGTGATGTATGTGACGTATGTGTGTGAGTGCAGGTACACATGCCATGCGCACTGTGGAGGTCCGAGGACAGCTTCAGGTGTCGGTCGTCACTTCCCCCTCATCCGAGACTGGGTCTCTGTGTGGCTCTCTGCTGCATTCTCCAGGCTGGCTGGCCGGCCGGCTTCTGGGATTCCCCTGCCTCTGTCTCTCATCTCACCCAGGAGCTACTCAGGCTGCTGTGCCCAGCTCTGCGTGGGTTTAGGGATCCAAATTTCACACTCACGTAGCAAATGCTGTCATCTCAGTCCCCAAAGGTCCCAAATTCTTGCAACAAAAATGTGATTGGGGGCTGGAGAAATGGCTCAGCGGGTAGGGCATTTGCCTCCAGTGCCTAGGGCCCCTGGTTCAGTTCCCCAGGACCCACATATACCGGACCCACAAGGTGCTCTCTCTCTCTCTCTCTCTCTCTCTCTCTCTCTCTCTCTCTCTCTCTCTCTCTCTCTCTCTGTATCTCTCTGATTGAAAATAAGTAAATAAAATATTTTTTAAAAAATGTGATCGGCCTGAAGGAGGTGGATGGTCACTGGAGGTCCAGGAGTGGGTAGGAGGGGCCACAGCCATGACAGGCAGCACGGAGGGGGAGGGCATGTATAGTCTCTTCCATGCCATCTCCGGGGTGAAAACAGTAACCTATATGTACGATGAAGCCCATAGGTGTGATACGTGTGGGTGCAGCCCGGAGTGGGAGGTGGGTGCCAGGGACAATGTCATGGCCATGTTGCAGTGGGATCCTCCCAGACTCCAAGGCCACAGTGCTTCCTGGCATCAGAGTCCAGGTCTAGAGCTGCCAGGCTGCAGGAGAGGCTCTGTGGTGCCTGCATCCTAATGACACTGGCAGGGACAGAGCAGACCCTGCCCTGCCAGACGGACACTTGATACCACAGAGCCTAGGGACTGCGTCAGACGTCGCTTCACCGGTGCTGTTATTTTATATGACTTTAATAGGGATCAAAATACTCCGTGGAATGGAGGCTTGGCAAGGGTCTGGAGTGGGGTTTTTTAAGTGTTTGTGTCCTGGCACTTTGGGAGGTTCCCTTAACTCCCGTGCCTGAGACCATAGTGCTGAAGCTCTCTCCCGAGTCCCAGGATCACGCCAATCTTTACAAGCTGAGGAATGGTGGGGCTCATGACTTGTACCTGACATTTAGAAGGTTCTGGGTGCTTTGGGTTAAGTGTAACTCGAGTGGTGCATATAGATGGCCGTGGGGGTGGCTGTGGTGATGGTGGTAGACGACCTCGGGAAAATTGTAGGTTACCGCCACCCTCCCTGGGTTCCTCTGCCTCCACTCATATGTTTATTTATTCATTCACTCATTCATTCTGTGTGTGTGCATGTGCGTGTGCTTACGTGTGCACGTTTGTGTACGTGAGTGTCACTGAGTACATGTGGAGGTGAGAAGACCCTTTCCTGTCAGTCCTCTTGTGCTGGATTCTGCTCTGTTGTTCTTTGCTGAGCACCCACGAATTTCCAGGAAATTCTCCTGCCTCTGTCAGGATCAGCTTCAGCATGCTGGGATTATAGAACCCACTGTGGCACCCAGCTTTTTACAGGGGGTCTGGAGACTGAACTCAGGCACTTCAGCTTCAGGGGGCAGGCCCTTCACAGGGTTTTGCTAAGTGCAGGGTGGCTTCAGACTAGAATCCTCCCGACTTAGCCTCTGGGGTGTTAGGCTGACAGTTGTGAGCCCCTCTGACCAGACCCGAGCTGTGAGTGTCCGGTGTCAGGGTTTGTCCTGCTCCACCTGGCATAATTCTGAGGCCCAGTCTCAGATCCCAAAGCCCTGCCCACAAACATGCTGAGACTCACAGTACCTATGCCACCCCACCCCTCAGCGAACGCATGCCCACCGGCCCCTGTGAACACGTGTGCTGATAGCTTGTCACTTCTCTGTGACACATTGAGCTCCCGGCAAGCCTGGAATCTGCGTCCTCCACAGAGATTGTATGTGGGGATGTGATCATGACAGCAGGGACTGCATGGTCCATCTGAGCCCTGCTCCAGGGGCTGAGATCCGAGGCCCTGCAGGCACAGAGACAGGCACCTGGCAGGTACCCTGTGAAGAAGGCCCTGGCCCACAGAGCAGACCCCAGCTCACGATGTAGCCCAGGCTGGCATGGAATTAGCAATCCTCCTGCCTCAACCTCCCCGGCTCTCCTGGCATTGCCCATCCTGTCCCTCTCAGCCCAGGCTTCAGGTGACCTATGTGGCCCTGCCCTAGGAGGACAGCAGTGGGCTCCCTGGCCTGGGGAGCCACTCAGCTATGGCTTCACCCATCTTGACAAGGGACCTGTGGGCGGGTTGACATGAGAAGAAGCCACATGGCTGTGTGCAGCAATGGAGCCAGGAGGTCACGGCCACTCTTCGCAAGGCCTAGATGCATCACTGTGGCTCACCTCCCCATAGAGGGGACCAAAGAGGCAGAGTGATGCTTCTTTCTCTTCTTAGCTCACCCTCAGGTCCTCGCTTACTAAGGGTCGGGGGCCTTTGAGTGGCCTGGGTTTGAATTAATTAATGGGATATTAGCGAGCCAAGATGTGCAGCAGCTGAAGGTTATTGTCTCTCATGTAGACCACAGCCCACTCTGGGCTTCCTTCTGAGTGCCAGCCTCCAGGATGAGGAGAAAGCCAGCGTCACCACAAGAAGACTTGGACTAGGAGACATCACCCAGCCTTGGGTCTGGTGCCCTGGCCTGACGGGTCTCCTCTCATGCTGGCGGATGGATCTTGCAGAAAGGAGTCTGGGCCGGGGGTCTCGGCTGTCTGCCTCTCAGAGCTGCCTGGTGCTTCCCTAGTGACGACCAGGGCGTGGCGAAGGGAGAATGGGAACAGCCCTGGACACTGCGAGGTGTCTTGGAAACCCCCTGAGCTAGAGTCTCAGGGTGTCCTGATGACCATAGTGCCCCACCCCACCACTTCCCAGGACATTTGTCTCTGAGCCTTGTCCTCTCACCAAATGAGCGTGCCTAGCCACAGGAAGCACAATAATGCTTTCATGGTGACCAGAGAACACCAATCTTTCCTATCCTAAGGAATTTTTCTCTGTGGTTCCCAGCCTCCCTGACCCACCTTCCAGGCACTTGCCTGCCCAGGTCGTGTGTTCCTGGAAGCCCCCAGATGCTCCGTCTGTAGCAGAACCATACCCTAGGCAGAGGTTGCTCTGACACGGAGCCCCTCACACTGTACCCCGTCTCTGCAGTGGCTGTTCAAGCCCCCCCAGACAAGTCACTTCAGGTCACAGCTCTGGAGAGACGAGGCACATTCGATCCACTGCCGAACTGCCGTTATCTGTAGCTCAGATATCATCCACGGTCCGCTGCGCGAGGCCCAGGACCCGTTGCTCCATGAATACTTCCCTCCCTGGCCACCAGCAGATGCCAAGCCCACGGTCTAATTCAAATCTCCAGTCATGCATCCCCTGTGCGTGAAGCAAATCAGGGTGGACCCCTGAGGGCTTCGATGAGCTCCAGCCAGTGTGGAGCACGGGACATGCCAAATAACATCCGATCTGAACATGATTAGGACTGAGGAGATGGCTGATAAGCTGCACCCGTCACTAGTGCAGCAGGAACACAGACACGCAGGGCCCTTGCTGTCCGTCAACACTAGACTTGCTGCCTCTGTTGATCCCATTTCCCAGGAGGAAAAGCCAAGGCTGCAGACTTCGGATGACTGCGATCGTTGTAAACTGGCCAGTGGCTGATCCTAAGGACTCCAGCTCTACTACCAACTCAGCCTCACCCATGCCCACCTACTTCTTTCCAAATGTTTTTTTTCCATTTTTTTTTATTGTCCATAATGAGTTACATTGTTTAGTGGGCCAACAATCAGTTGTTATCCCCGATTCCCTATTGCCCCCCTTCCCCATGTTTTTTTCTTAAAACAATATTGATTATTTTCTGCTAAAGAAAAATATAATTTAAAAACTGACGGTCTCTGACATCAGAATCCCTCCTGAGTAAACGCTGTGATGGTGTCCATTCAGAAGGCTTTTACTCATGTGTTGTCATGGTTTGATCCAGGTGTCCCCCACAAACGAATGAATGTATTCTGGGTAATCGATCCTCAGCTGATGGCAATTTGGGAATTAGAACCTCGCTAGAGCTGTGTTGTCAGGGCGGGCTTATGGGGGTTATAAGCCAGCTCCCCCTTGCCAGTATTTGGCACACCTTCCTGCCGCTGTTTGCAGTGCTGTGGCGGAGGTGATGTCCAGCCCTCTGCTCATGCCATCGTTTTCCCTGCCAGGATGGAGTCTCCCCTCGAGTCCGTAAGCCAAATAAACCCATTCCTCCACAAGCCGCTTTTGCTTGGGTTCTTTCTGCGCAGCAACTAGAAAGCTGACCCCAACAGAAGGCTTCTACTCATGTGTGGACTGACACCCTGGGAGACAGGAAGCTTCTCGTGGTCACAGCCCGGCATGTCTGCTCCCTTGTCATTTGACACCTTCTTGAGACCCTGCAGAGCTCTTCAGACCCAAGCTTATCCTGCCAGTCACCCTCCATGGCCCCGGGCTGATGCACATCGCTGTAGAGCAATGGGGAGACTCTGAGGGACCTGGGCTGGGACAGCTTGAGTTCAGATAAGCAACTGGACATCCCAGAGCACGTTTGGCCACTTAGAAGAGATAAAGAAACTGCACCCCCTTGGTGGGCGCCTTGGTTTGTCTTTCAGAGCCCCCCATCCTGCCTTCCTGCCCCTGTCTTGGCTCTGGCCCTGGCCACGTGCTCAAGCCAACCTCCCAGGCTTGCTACCTGCTTTAAGGTCACATGGCCCACTCGGGAACTTCCTTTAGATTAGCTTTATTTTAACACACACACACACACACTAGCAGTATGCACACACATTGCACCTACGACTCAGGCAGAAGCCCTCGCCTTCTCTCTATAGGAAGCTCATGCTTGCTCGCAGTTAGGAAAATGGGTTTTCCTTTAAAACACTGTATCTTTCTCTGATGGCTGCGTTCCTGGGTGCTGGGATATGAGGTGTGGGAAACAGCAGCACCACAGGAGAAGCCTTCTGTACAAAACCCACACAGGCACGAGAAGAGCCACAAATGAAGCCTGCAAGCAAAGACCCATTCTCAGGATGTGGAGATGGAGCAGACTTCACCTTTGTTTCTACGTGATCGTATACATGTTTCACATTGCATTATATACTCAACATACAGAAGACATTATAGTGGCCCATAAATTTGGGGTGCCCTAAATCACCTGGCATTTCCTCTCTGACAAGCGACCAATTTGTTTTGTGAGTTGCATATTTCTGCAATAAACCTTCATGCATAGGCGCTTGTCCATTTTGGGAATTTTCTTTTAAAATGATTTCCCAGAAATGCCGCCTTGAGGTCAAACGGAACAAACAATTCCATGACTCCTGTTATGCCCTGCCAGATGTTTTTCCAGAATAACTGAGTGCCTCCCGCAGTGCCTGGAAACGTGGGTGTGGGCAGGTGGCAAGGGGCTCCTTCCATCACCATGGAGGATTCCGCGTGCAGGAGCCTAGGGGAGGCCTATCCCTGACTGTGAGATGAGACGGGAGGGGGCCACTCAGCAGATCTGGGAGAGAGGATGGTGAGCCTGGGGAAAACTCCACACTGGATCAGCCAGGAGGGTTCTCGGGCTGGTGGAGGAGGTCCCTGGGGTGCTGGCAAAGATGGCTGCTGGAGAAACAGGCAGAGTCAAAAACTGGGCCTGCCTGGGATTGATGGACGGGGCATCATGGCTTAGCTTCTTCACTGGCCTGGAGCCTCAGGTCAATGTGGCGCTATGTGGGTGTCACCAAGAGGGTACATCCTCACACAGGCACCCATGAAGATGAGACAATTTCTGCAACCACTGAGGGTACAGATTATAACCCTCAGGTTAAAGGAGGACGTCATCGTCACAGTGATTAGGGCCCAGGGGTCAATGGAGGGAAGGGGAAGCTCTCCCTCTCGGTAGAGAGGGCCAAGAGCAGGAGAACATGGCTCCCCAAAGGCCCCCTTCGGCAGCCATTGTGGTAACAGACGACTCAGACACAAATCCTCTGTGGGCCCTGAAGTTTCTGACGAGCATCTGCTGAGAAGGAGAGCCTCACACTCTGGCCACACAAGTACAAATACTGACTGTCAACCTGACAGGGCCTAGAGTCACAGGAGATAAGCCTCTGGGCATGTCTGTGAGGAGTTTCTAGATTAAGTTGATGGAATAGGAAATGCCCCAACTGGGGGTGGCACATGCATGGGTAGAATGAACGTTCCTGGGCAACATTCTCTCTCTCTCTCTCTCTCTCTCTCTCTCTCTCTCTCTCTCTCTCTCTCTCTCTCTCTCTCTCTCTCTCTCTCCTTCTAGGCTGTGGATGCAATGTGACCAGCTGCCTTGTGTTCTTGTTGCCATGCCTACTCCACCATGGAGGACTAGATCCCTTCAAACTTTCAGCCTATCTAAACCCTTTCCTTCCTTAAGATGCTTCCTGTCAGATGTTTGGTGACAGCAACTGGAAAGTAACTAATACAGTGTGTCAATCCCCATTGAGTGAGCCCAGCGGTCCCCGCCTTAACCAAGCGATTAGATGGGACACAGGAGCCTCCCTGTCACATGTGCTGAGAAACAACAACTGTTCTGTGGGGACTCAACCCTACATGGGTCCAGCAAATAACCATCAGCAGTGTGGAGCCTGGGAAAACCTCCTGTGCCACTGGACCCAGCCCCGACATGGCCCCCAGACAGCCTTCTTCTGCACCTTCACTTCTGCCACCTTCAGTAGCCTGACAAGGCAGGTGTCACGCTGGTCCAGACTCTGGATGGCTATGAAGAAAAGTACTGGGGTCCTTGGGGAAATGTGGTTATGCGTTGGATTGCCTAAGAATATGACCTTATTGTTAGAATGGAAATGACCACCATGGAGACCGCTCTGAAAGGGAAGGTTTTTAATAGGAAGAAGGGGAACCCTGAGCTCCAGGCTAGCTCCCAAGATGGGAGAAGCCCAAAACTCAGACCAAGATCTGGCTTTTGAAGGTGGATGTTTAGCTTGGGGGAAGGGAATCAGGATGGGCAGTGCCTCGTGCCAAAGACACAGCAGGTGGGGGGGGGTTGTTATCTCCTGTTTTGGAGGCAAGGTCTCGGTAAAACTTCTTCCTGAGGCCACTGGGGGAGGGAACCAAGGTGTTGCCTGAATCTGGACCTAACACTTATTATTTAGTTTCCTGGCAAGGGTATTCTTAAAGAGGACACACAGATCCTGAGGGCAAAAGACACACTGTCTGCAACTGACTCCCAAATAACTTAAAGGGAAATGTATGTACTGTATATATTTCGGTGTGTGCAGCAGGGCCCGGTGGACAAGGATATTTGCCCACTGGGAGGCACAGAGCTTTGGATACTCAGACCTTCGATCTGCTTCCTCTAACGCTCTCTGCAGCCAAGGAGCCCGGGCTGTCCCAAGACTAAAAGACAATGGCAGGGCTTGTGATGGCCAAGGTCAGAATGAAGAGAGAGGTGTCTGTGTGAAAACCAGAGGTCGAGCGGCCAGAAGGTGTCCAGTAGCTTCTCCCTGGTGATAAGGGTCTCACTGACGCTCCTGAACTATCGTACGCCTCCTTCATGCACTTGGCCAGGCTGCGTTCCCAGCCCACCTGCCCACCTGCCAGCCTAGGGCTGATGCACCTGAGAAAAAGCACTGTGACTATGAGGACCTGCCCAGAACAAGGCAGGGATCCATCCCAGCCGGAATGCCTCACTGTCTGCAGGTGGAACAGCCCCCAGCCACATCCCAGAAGCTCACTGTCCCTAAATCTTCAAACTTCCCTGTGAGTTTCTCTTGCCCCAGCTCTGGCTGGAGGGCTCCCCTTCATTCTACCTCTGGGCTCTCATCCTGAGCCTCAGCTCCTCCCCCTCTGTTTAAACAGCACACTGGCCGACCCCACCTCCACGAGTAAGTTCATGACACATCTGCTCCCTCAGCATTGCCAGCTTGCACGCAGCTAGGTGTGTGTGGGCCAGCCCTCGGGAGCCCGTCTGTGCTCCCATGAGACGAGCCAGGTGAGCAAGGAGAACCCTGAGGCCAGTGGCCTACCCCTTGCCCAGAAGACCCTCTCTCAAGGCCTTATGAGTGGGAAGCCTATGGAATTCTGGGCAGGGGCCATTCCATGCATGTGGTCTGTGTCTATAGCCTTGATGGTGTCTGAGATGGCGAGCTGCCTGTCCCCAGCCCTGTGCTGATGATAGAAGCATCTGGCAGAGTAGACCTTGGGCCTCCAAGCTCAGCATGTCGCCTGGGCCAGTGCAGGGCTGGAGCACTTGGGGAGTGGGTGGGAGCTGGGGTTTAGAGGCTGGGTCTTCTGAAAGTCAGAATGCCCACCAGGACCAGCATCCTCAATTGCCTTGTCCGTCCTGCCTCAGGGGACAAGAGAGTTTCCTGGTCCAGCTTCCCACAGGCCCTGGCTAGCATCTCTCAGCCCCTCTTTTGTTTTAAACACTATCCTTTGCTCTGAGAGTCACAGCAATAGAGCGAGGCATCTTCTGAAGGAGGCAACTGCTCAGCCCATCCCCCTCAACATCCCTCCAAACCTCAAGCTGAAGTTTAATTGTGCCAGCTGACAATCTGGCTGACAAATCTGGATTAATGAGGGAGTTGAGGAGTTTTGTCTCTGTCTTGGCTCCCTCGCCCTTCCACCCTCCACCATGCATGACAGCACAAAGCCCTCACCGATGGTGGTGTTCTTGGACTCTCCAGCTTCTAGACCTCTGAGTTGAACCAGCCATTCTTTATAAGCTACCCAGTTCTGTGAAAGAATGCAAAAATGTCCCCTGCACCATAACCACCCTCCACACGGTCCAGCCCCAAGTTCATGCCTAGGTTTCCCAGACCAAGCTAGATTCAGAACCGCCCCTTCGCGTGTGTGCAGATGCTCTGTTCATGCTCTGGGCCACCCTGGTGCTCAGCACCTGAGCTCCCGGGCCCTGCAGCAAATCTCACCCCACACTAAAGCTTTGCAGGTGAATGTCAGCCTCGCCTGCCATGGCCACCGCCATATATTTCTACATCCCCTCTCTTTCTTCCTCAGATCCATAATCCCGTGACTGAGCCAGTAGGACACATCGGATGCCCTATATGCAACTGAGTTTCTGATTCCTGGCCCCAGCCTCTCAAGGACATGCCCTTGTCCCCTTCCATCCCCACCCTGGAGCCCCATTCCTCACTGGAGGACATGCAAAGAAGCCCACGTCCCAGACAGGCATACTGCCTAGGTACCCCCTCCCTCCACAGCACCCAAAGGCCTCCTCAGCAGCAGAACAAAGCTCACAGTTTTCCACTGTCTGTCTCCTGTAACTGTCACCTCTCACATCACTGACCAGAGGACAGAGACCAGACAACAGCAGAGTCCTCTTGATGGGTCTGCTGCAGATTGTCCTGCAAACGTTGGGTGTGGAGTGACCTGCCATCTCTTGGTGGTTTCCTTCAGCCACCATACCCTGCCATCCTGCTTGTCCCCTGGAATGACACACCACTGAGATGGACCTTTCCTGCCCCCTATGCTGATGAGAATGGGCTCCCGCCTAGAGATGTGGTCACCAAACCAGAGTGTCACCTCACTGAGACCATGTGGATGTGTCTGGTGAGGACCCCTGCATCAGGAGCCATCCTAACCCAGCTGTTCTGATGGACTGTACCTCGCAAACCTCCCCCAGATCAGAGCTCCTTAAAGACCAATGTCCCAAGGAGTGAGTTGGCCTGTCGTTCTGGAAGGCCAGCTGCTGTTCTTGGTCTGGTTCAGATTGCCAGTGTTCCATCACCAGCCAGCCAGCCAGCACCCAGCACACATCCTCTCAGACACAGTCTGTCTGGGAGAGACTCATGGCTTGTTTAATGTAAATACCAGGCGGCATTTTCAGTGAAGAAACAACTGAAAATCAACTGGAGACCATTATGTTACCAAGATGATCTTCTTGCAGAAAAACAGCACCTATCAGGTGTGTGGCTGAGGTCTGGGTGGCTTTGGAAACAGAGAAGACATATTCACTTGTGCCTGGCATGGTGGTAGACAGGGATAAGCACCTTCTCACCCTGTCCAGCTTTGAGCAGTGGAAATGCTGGGGACATTCCCTGAGACACTTAGCCCAACACAGAGCCTGGCTCAGAGGGTTACAGGAATGGCCAACTGAATGAATGAGTGAATGGAGTTAGTGAGGTGTCTGCCGGGGGCAGGTGGACCCAGAGCAGATCTGAAGTTGAATAAACCTGGGGCAGAGAGGAGGCCAGCAGGATAGCAAAGCTGAGCCGTGCTTCTCTGACTTGTGGGCTGTTGCAGTCAGCTTTCTCGTTGCTGACAGAAAGACTCCAACCAAAGGCAGCTGATGGGAGGAAAGGTTTATTCTGGTTTACAGACTCGAGGGGAAGCTCCATGATGGCAGGGAACCCGATGACATGAGCAGAGGGGTGGACATCACCTCCTGGCCAATCAGGTGGACAACAGCAACAGGAGAGTGTGCCAAACACTGGCAAGGGGAAGCTGGCTAGAACACCCATAAGCCTGCCCCTAACAACACACCTGCAACAAGGTTCTAATTCCCAGATTGCCCTCAGCTGGGGACCAAGCATTCGGAACACATGAGTCTATGGGGGTTACTTGAACCAAACCAGCATGTGGGGGTTAGAAGCCCTTTACTGTCCTAGAATGTTTAAAGACCCCAATGAGTTCTTGTGTGTGTGGTTTAAATCTGCTGATAGTTACACAGTGAATATTGAAATTTAAGATTAAAAAATACATTTAGGCCGGGTGTGGTGGTACATGCCTTTAATCCCAGCACTTGGAAGGCAGAGGTAGGAGGATCACCTGAGTTTGAAGCTACCCAGAGACGACATAGTGAATTTCAGGTCAGCCTGGGCTAGAGTAAGACGCTACCTCAAAAAAAAAAATAGAAATAATTAATAATTACAAATTAACACACATGGCATCTAATGAATGAAATAACATATTTAAGATAATCTAGTGAGAAGAATGGCATTGTTTTACCCCTTAGGGTTGCTTTCTCCCTGGAGAGCTGTCTGCTCATTCACTCAGCAGCCTCGAAGTCTTGTTCTGTGGGAGGATTGTGTGGCTTCCCTCGGAGCTGTGAGGGGAAGAGGGCAGAGAGCTACTAAGCCCAGAGACAGTTTCTCACAGTAACATGGGCTGTGGAAGCTAAACCACAGCAGCAAACTTTTTGTGTTCGTTATCGTTCGGACTCCGAGTGGCTTTCTACCCATGTGGGCATAAGTGACGTCACAGTTATTCTGAGACTGTTTCTTCACTGTGGTATGCAGACTGTCTGAATATTCATGAGCTTGTTTTAAAAATGACGTTCATTCATTAACACCTCCATCCATTCCCTGGGAACGTCCCAGAGGCCATCCAGCTCATGGTGGGAATGTTCATTGTCATTTGAAAAAGCCTTGAACTTGTTCTTTGGCAAAGGAGAGCAGCGGTGGTTTTCTGCGGAGTGGAGGCTCACGATTCGCTTTGGAGAGAGAGTCTGCCAGATAAAGGCTGAAGAACAGTGCGTGGGTTGGCAGTCAGCTGTCCTTCTGTGTGAAAGTGATGTCCCTTGAAAATCAAATGTGGTGACAACCAGCACACCGTGGCCTTTCTCCTGTGTCAGATACAGAGCGGTGTCCACACCCCCTTTTGTTCAGAGTTGAGTTAGGGCTGGAGAGATGGATTAGGGGTTAAGGCGTTTGCCTACAAAGCAGAAGGACCCTAGTTTGATTCCCCAGGACCCACATAAAGCCAGATGCAGTTGACTTGCAGTGGCTGTGGTGCATCCATTCTCTCTCTTTCTCTCTCTCTCTCTCTCTCTTTCTCTCTCTCATCTGCCTCTTTGTATCTCTCAAACAAATAAATAAAATATATATTTAAAAAAACAAAGAGTTGAGTTATAATAAAAGTGAGATTTTTTAATTGCTTACCAAGATGCCTTTAAGTAAAAATTTCCATTAAAAATGGTCTGGGAGGGACAGGGAGATGGCTCAGTTAGTAAAGCACGAGGACCCCAGTTTGCCTCCTCAGCACCCACATAAAAGCCGGGAGTGGTTGGGTTATCTTTAATCCAAGCCCTGGAGATGAGGTTCCTCCGGGCTCACAGACCAGCTAATCTAGACAAGTCAGTGAGCTCCAGGTTCAGTGAGAAACTCTGACTCAAAAAATAAGGTGGAAAGAAGAGAAGGAAAACACAGTATGCTGACCTCTGGCCTCCCGCTTCCCCTCCCTGGACAGGCTGAGTGAGGAGAGTTGTAAAATGCCCGGGCAGGTGAGCCCCTCGGGCACTGGGATCACCACAGCTAGGAACCACGGCATGGTGGGGCCACGCAGGGCACAGCCAAGGGATGTGGCACCCTATCCGGCCCACGTACCACTGCTGCCTGGGGCTTCTTCCCACACCCGGTGGCCCTGCCTCTCCTCTGTGCTGTGACAGTGGGTGGAAGAGAAGGGAGGCCCAGTGGAGGAGAGGAGCTCCTCCACCTGCCAGCTGATGACCCCCTCCTCGTCCGTCCAGAGGGCATGGCAGCACAGACACTGGGCATCTGCCTTCTGGAAGGTTCCAGGAGACAGGCCACTGTCACAGAAAAGCAAGCATCAGCCCCTGTGCCAGGGGGGAGTGGAAGGAAGGTCTTTGAGGTCTTCAACCTGAGAACTATAAATGTCATCTGTTTGTTTTTCTTTAAAGCCAAAAGCCCTGAGCTATGCCTTTCCAAACCAGCTCCATGCTCAGGGCTTTTGGCTTTAGCAGAAACTGTTTTTTGAACAAATGCCATTGCTCTGCTTCTATGGACCTTCATGGACACCTGTCCTTGAGAGGAAGGATCTCTGTGGCAGGGACATTGGACTCAGTCAGAGGACTGGTCCGGCCCCTCCTCAGCACTACCCCCTCTCCAGAGCTGCTCTTTATCTGCTCAGTGAAAACATCAGCAAGAACGTTCTAGAACTCACGGTAGTGGTTCTGGTGCAAATGCCTGCTTGGCTGGTGCTGAGCGATGGTGACCTTTTTTTTTTTATTTTTTTAAATATTTTATTTATTCATTTTCAAGCAGAGAGATACAGAGAGAGAGAGAGATACAGAGAGAGAGAGAGAGAGAGAGGGTGAGCACCAGGGCCACCACCTTGTGGGTCTGGCTTATGTGGGTCCTGGGGAATTGAACCTGGGGCCTTAGGCACTGGAGGCAAGTGCCTTAACTGCTGAGCCATCTCCCCAGCCCGATGGTGACCTTTGACAAAACTGACTTCAAGAGCAGATACACTGCAAAGGGTTAATAAACGCGACGGTCTCGGTGTCCTGGCTGCCACCACGGGTTTGTTCAAGATCTTTCTCTGGCTCCCTTTATGGCTCCTTCAAGTGACAGCGAGAAAGCCGCAGCCAGCAAGCACAGGAACTGCAGAAAGCCACCCTCCATTGCTTTGATGTTGGGAGACACACACTGGAAAAGCCATCTCTTCGGGGGTGGAAGGCGAGCCAGCCAGCTCCAGGGCTGGAGCGAAGTACGTCACTAGACACGCATTTCATGTTGGGCTCATGGCCTCCGCCTTGATGCCTGGGGCAGGAGCACTGAGGAGGTGGGCAGGCTCCATGCCCACCCCCTTTGGCCTCTGTAGAGCCGTGTATGCAGTGGGCCCCAAAGCTCTCAGGGATGCAGGTGGGGTCCCGTGCAGATTGAAGAAGCCGAGGTTGAGTGGGCAGGAGTGGTTGGCACGGGAAGGGGACGATTGCTTCACGCACCCGTTCCCCTCATTAGACACGTCTGAGCAGAGAGCTGCAGAACCCACAGATGCGGTTGTGATAAAGGCTGCCCGTCTTGTCAGGCCAACCCAGGGCAGCGTTCCTGGAGGGAAAACCTCATTTGCAGAGCGGCTCACTGGCTTTCCTTCAAAGAAAGACATTTCTCCCAAAAGTGAGTCCAAGAAAGGAGGAGAAGGTGGTGGGCGGTGGGAGGAAGGGTGGGAAACTGTGGGAGGAGAAGTTTCTGGTAACTGCACTGAACAGGAATGTCCCACAGGGTTTCCTGCCTTGGGAGGCCAGTCCTGTCCAAGAACCTTCACGGTGCAGGCCTGTCCAACGCCCACAGGCAGGAGCATCAGCAAGGCTGGCCCAGGTGCCTAAGCCCAGTGTGATGGTTTCACCCAGGGGTCCCCACACACCAATGTGCTCTGAGTGTTCGATCCCCAGCTGAGGGCAGTTTGGGTATTGGAACCTTGTTAGAGCCGTGTTGTATGGGGGATTAGCCAGCTTCCACTTGCCAGTGTTTTTGGCACACTTTTCTACCGCTGTTTGCCTCCTACTGTGGCAGGATGACGTCCACCCCTTTGCTCATGCTGTCATTTTTCCCTGCCATGATGGAGTCTCTCTCGAGTCTGTAAGCCAACATAAACCCATTTCTCCCACCAAGCTGCTTTGGGTTGGGTTCTTTCTAAGCAGCAACAAGAAAGCTGATTGCAACAGATTTGGTACCAGAGAATGGGGTCTGTCTTAACTACTAGAACTCCGATTCTGTGGCTTTTGGCCTCTTGGAACTGATTTGCAGGAAGAATGAGTAAGGATTTGAAACCTCAGCCCAAGAGACGACTTGCAATGCTGTTAAGTACAGCTTCATGGACCATTCTGGTCAGAGTTGAAAGACCTGAAGGCAATGAGAACTATGCACTGTGAGATTTGGCTTACAAGGGTGAGAAAGAACTTTGTCAGGACTGGTCTAGAGATAGTTTCTGTGAGAGGCTGGCTGCGTTCTGCCTGCCTGTGTCCTGAGAACCTGTGCAGGGTTGCTTTGCATAGACACGGACTGGTGTGAGCAGATGGCGATGCACAGAAAGAAAGGAAATCTCTGGGCTGAAATTGTTGCCCATTTAGCTACAATTGTTGAGGGATCACAACCATTGAGATCGGGCCAGGTGATCTGCATTGGGCCAGCAGGAAGAATACCGCCTCTCTTGAATTAAGGGGCCTGAATGTTGAAGTGGTCTTGCTCTTCAAAGTTTGTTTTATTCCCCCTGGATTAACAAGTTAGTAGTCCACCTGGTCCTATGGAGTATAACAAATGCAGGAAGAGAGGGTCATTGGATTTGCAACAAGGTCTTTGGCCATGGGCAGTGTGAAGCAGGTGTGTTGGGTTGCCTGAGTGGAGGCCCATTGGAGCCATGAGGATAAACCGAGGGTTGCAGCAGAGACCCAGTAAAATGCCAGGACTATGGCATGGCTGCCAGGGAGAGCTTCCAGCACCAGATGAAATTTTCCTGGACTGTGAGTAGACAAGATGGAGGGGCGGAATTGGAATGCCAAAGACCAGTCACTGGTTATTATGGGCTTGGAGTGATAGAGATTGATGTTTGCCCTGTTTGGGTCAATCTGGTGTTGCGATGCCAAGTGCCATCTTTTGTAGTGTGACTGCTCTGTGGCTTCTTTCTTTTCTTTTCTTTTCTCTTCTTTCTTTCTTTTATTTTTTTGTATTACAGCTCAGTTACAGATCTTAGATTATGGAGATGTTTGAATATCATTTGGATGGATGAAATACTGTGGGGATTTTTAAAGTTGAGCTGAATGCACTGTATTTTACGCCGTGTATGATTATCAGTTTGTGGGAGCCTGGGGGGGACTGTGATGGTTTGATCCAGGTGTCCCCCATAAACAATTGTGTTCTGAATTCTCAATCCCCAGCTGATGGCAGTTTGGGTATTGGAATCTTGTTGGAGCTGTGTTGTTGGTGGCAGGCTTATGGGGTTATAAGCCAGCTTCCCCTTGCCAGTGTTTGGTACACTTTCCTGCCACTGTTTGCAGTGCTGTGGCAGAGGTGATGTCCACCCTCTGCTCATGCCATCGTTTTCCCTGCCAGGATGGAGTCTCCCCTCCAGTTTGTAAGCCAAAATAAGCCCATTTTCTCCACAAGCTGCTTTTGGTTGGGTTCTTTCTGTTGCAGCAACAAGAAGGTCGACCACAGCACCCAGTGAGCCAGAAGGCCCAGGCAGAGTGACCCAGAGGACCCTCTCTCTGAACACGTTCTGGTGGGCATGGCTCTCACATCCTTGGGGCTTACGAGGCACCTAAGGTCTCTTCTGCTCCCACAAGTCTGGAGGCAAAGGTCACAAATGAGGACATAAGACCTTGGAAAGGAGTCAGGGATGAGGAGCTTGGAGGACTCCGTGCCACAGAGCTGATGATCCTGTGTTGGAGGGTAAAGGCTGGGCACTGCTGAGTGTGCCCACTGAGGATGGATACAGGTATCTAAGCTAGGAACCACAGCAGGCAAGGTGGGTACCCTGCCCCCACTCCTCACCGAACTCCGAAGAAGTCATCAGGACACAGACAGAAGAGACATGGTAGTGAATGCTAAGGACTGTGCCCAGGGTGCTCGGCTCTCAGCTGCAGCCAGGGGGCAACTCCTCCTGAGCGCCTCAGAGCTGCTGGGCCTCGGCCCAACCTGAAGTCCTGACTTGATCTTGCCTCTTTCCAATAGGAAAGACATATGGCCACGGGTGCATTTCCACTTCAGGGTTGGAGACGTCAGCGCTTGACCTTAAGGGCATGAGGATGCCAGCATTCACAGGCCATTCCAGCAGCTTCCAGACTGTCCAGCGATGGCCTGGGATGACGATGCAGAGTGCCATTCCCAGTGAGAATGCCTCAGTGTGCCCCCTCCTCGGTCGCCCTGCAAGAACCCAGCCATTCCGTGAGGCTTTGTGGGAGGAGGAAGATGAGGAGTCGATGGAGCCTTCAGTGTGAGCCAACATAGCCCCTCAGGACAAACCATCAGTTCTCCCAGAGGTGGTCCAGAGCACAGACTGGACCTGATACTTACCCCCAGGCCACAGTCTTCATGGGCAGACCCCCGCCCACTGCCATTCCTGCGGGCATCTCTGCCAGGTCTGGGACAGGGTGAATACTGCCATCAGGTCCACTGCTCAGAGAACTTGCACGGACTGTGTCCTGTTGGGTCTGACTTTTGCTCTGTGAAGATCCCAAGATGCAGATGGCTCTTCCTCCCAGCATCTAAACCTGGGGCAGAGCGGGAGCAAGCAGCTCGCCCAAGGCAGAAATGCCAGCTTCTGACCCCAGCGACCAGGAGGCCCATTTCCCTCGTTCTTCAGGCAGGGAGGGGGCACCAGCTGGGCACCTCCCTGGATTCCGAGTGAAGTGCTGTGGGAACACAGGGGACCCCATGGCCCTTCTTAGAAGCTCCTCACCTCCAATCACAGCTAATTATCAGATGTGGCCTATGGCTGGGCAACGAGGGGGTTCCTGCCCTCTGGCATCCAGGGGAGGCAGCCACGCGATGGGGTGGTCAGAGGAAGAAGGAGGCTAGGGCATCAGAAGAGGTCACTGTGACCTTGGTCAGGTGGACACCACAGAGAGGGAGCCGACACCCCAAGGATTAGAAACCCCTGCGGTGGGGGTGGGGTTCCCATTGTTGACTTCGCTCTTAATTTATCCCATTTTG
>PVHP010029177.1:0-22556 GCA_004024765.1 Zapus hudsonius
TGCATTTAAATCTGCCTTTACAGTGAATAATAGCTTTTATTTTATGGCTGCTACACACTTTAGAGTTTTATCATAAACTGGTGTTTTATGCTTAGCCTTCCAGGATAGATTATTGGTACCTCAATAATTTCAGATTGTCATAGCTAGCCTTTAGATTATACAGATATTTTTTTCTGAAGAACTTACTACAACTCTTCACAGATATTCAAGTTTTCCTTCCAGAGAGATGGCAGAATTTTGTTTTCTAGCTAAGTCAAAGGAAAGGCAACTTACTTTGGTCAAAGAAACATGAGTAGAATTAATGACTTCTAAGTAGAAGTCTGAATTTCACAGCCTTGGAAGCATGAATCAACATACAAACTCTGTCAACCTTGCACCCTGTCATTAAAGATCATACCTGTGCACATAAGTCATGAGAAAAATAAGTGTTCTTATGTTGAGGCACAACAATTTGGAACATTTTTTATGAATGCAACATAATCTCAACCAAGAAACGTTTCCAGAAAAGACGCAGATAATAATAAAAAGGTATTTAGACTGCAGAGGATAGAAGATCTCAGTAGCAGTTATACAACTTATTTCTACACCATAATGTGGAATGCAGCTAACGTGCAGAATAGGTGTAACTGTATTCAAATGAATTTTACTTAAGACCCAGTGGATAAAATGTTTGCTGCTGAAGTATGAGTCCATTAGTCTGGATCCCCAGAACTCACATCCAAGCTAGCACTGTGGCATGCACCTGCTATTCTATATCCTCCGACAGCAAGAACTATTACAATGTCCCAGGTTGGTTGAATTTTTGTTTTTGATTTATGAGGTAGGATCTCACTCTAGCCCAGGCTGGACTCAAACTCACAGCAATCCTCCTATCTCTGCCTCCCAAGGCCTGGCATTAAAGACATGTGCCACCATGTCCAGCTATCCAAGATTTTGTGTGTGTTTGGATAGAAAGACAATGAATACCAATTTGTGTGAATACAATTACTAAAATTTAGAAGTTGACAATCAGCAAGAAGTATTTTCCCATTAATACTCAGAAGTGTTGTATGAGTAAAAACATGGTATATTATTAACAAGAAGCAACTTAAAGAAGGAAGGATTTATTTTCTTTTACAGATTGAGGGAGAGGAGTTATTGGTCCATCATGGTGGAGAAGGCTTGACAACAGAGAAAAAATATTAATTAGTTTCTTCTTTTCATTCAGTCCATAATCCAGCTCATTGGATGATGACACCCACAATCAGGTGAATCTCTCCTCTTCAGCTAAACATTCCTGGAAATATCCTCATAGACACACCTAGAGATATATTTCCATGGAGATTTTAAGCCTAATCAAGTTAAGAAGGTTTAGCATCATAAATGACCACCTGGAAATCTTACTGGTATGTTCACTGTGTTTCCACCATAGCTTGAAGACAAAATTGTATTCAGACTGGAAAGGAATATATATATTCAGTAGGTAGGTCTATTTACACATAATTAGGCAAATTTAAAAATGGGTATAAGTGTAGTGTTAAAATCACTTCAGACATAAACTATCAAGTTCATGAACACTGTAACACAGGAAAACACAGATTGATACTCCAACATGTTATTCACATACAAATGCATGT
This sequence comes from Zapus hudsonius, assembly GCA_004024765.1. Taxonomy (NCBI): domain Eukaryota; kingdom Metazoa; phylum Chordata; class Mammalia; order Rodentia; family Dipodidae; genus Zapus; species Zapus hudsonius. The sequence goes on from PVHP010029177.1 coordinate 1,617, forward strand.
ATCTATATAACTATATCTATTATCTATCTATATACACATATATGTACATATAGTTTATAAAGGAAATACTTTTAATTATACTTTTATTTAGGTATTTATTTATATATCTGCAAACAGGGAGTTAGAGAGAAGAGGGAATGGATGTGTCAGGGCCTCCAGCCCCTGCAGAGGAACTCTGGATGTTTGCACCACCGTGCATCTGGCTTTATGTGGGCACTGGAGAATGAAACCTGCATCATTGGTCCTGGCAGGCAAATGCCTTAACCACAGAGCCATATCTCCAGCCCTAGGATATAATTTTTAAAGCATATTTTTTGTTCAAGGGAATCATATCCTCAAAATGATTTAACTCAAAAAATAAAATCTAAATTCTTATCTCTTATGATTTACAATGACTTTTATCTTAATTTTTTTCTTTTTCTGCATAAGTTTTTAAATCAATGCTTAAATTAACAAAGTGAAAAATATTAATTGCATCTAAAGTAGTACTTGGGAACTACTATAATAAGCATTACACATGCCAATGTACATGCTACATTTTGCCTGCCAGCCATTGTACCTGTGAAGAAGTTTTTACACTTTATTCTACAGAATTCAATTAATGAATGTAGACATGGCAAAACATTTCGTTCCTTTGCTTTTAAAGATATTTGATTTATTTATTTGCATGGAGAGAGAGAGCAACAGAGAGAAGAGAGAGAAAGAGAATGGATGTGCCAGGGCCTCCAGCCACTGCAAAAAAACCCGAGGAGTGTGCAGCTTTGTACAACTGGCTTTATGTGGGTCCTGGGGTATTGAACCCTGGGCCATTAGGCTTTGCAGGCAAGTACTTTAGTAGCTGAGCCATTTCTCCAGCACTGAACCTAGGTTTCCTAATTCATGTAAAAACCTTTAGCTTTGATATGAATATCATATTCTTAATCTTCTTTCACTTGTTCTGATTTTCTTGATTCACCCTGAAAGAAATGGTTAGAATTTGTTTTAAACATTGTGGGTTTTTGTGAAAATGTGGCCTCGTCTTTCATGTACAGTACTGCTCTAAATAATTAAAGCTTAAAGAATTTTTGGTTTGGTTTTTACCATGCAGAGACATTTATTCCACTCATTAGCAAAACATTGTATAACATAACACAAATTAACAAAATGCAAAGAATGTCATCCCAGCAGGAACCTGGAACTGGAGATGGACTTCTATCCCAGGCATTTGTGTTGGGACTCATTAGGGCTTTCAGTGTACTTCAGCAGTTACATTTATGTGACCAATTCTCTGGTTTAGTCTAATGGTCTTTCTACATGTGTAAAAGGACATACAAATATGCTCTGCATGTCGTTAAGTGTATTATTTCTTTTGTTATGTTTCCCACATGGGCTTTATTTGTTATTAAAATGAGGTTACTTACAGGGGGGTCTTGAAATTTTGACTCTACTTTTATATTCGAGAAAAAAAAATCCGTTTTTAATGAGTTGAAAAACTCATGACTTGGATTTAGATAACCATGTCTTCATTCTAAGAGCTATTGCTTTATGTAAAACAAACCTTTGTAGATAGAAAAGAAATATTGTGAACAATTTTACAACATTTAAAATGTTGTAAAACATTAAAATTTAATTAAATGAAAGTTTAAACCACATTAAATTTTAAACCACATGTTTAAATCTATAAGATATCGATTAAATAATCTAATGTATGAACAAAATGTCAGGAGCTCTGTGATTTTTCTTATCCTCCTAAATGTTTCAAACTTTACTAAATATATTAGAAAGTATTATAATGTATTTTGTGCAAATTATTTAACTGAAAACATACATACACTTTACTCTGGTAAGCATGATATTAATATTTCCATTTTAGCAAATTCTTTAATGAATTTAAGTAAATTTACTCACTCAATTTCTATACCTTCTCATTGTCTTGATTCTTTATTTTATGTCTTGGTTGAAGGAATTTGTTGCCAAGTAATTCTTTTCTGGTTGAATATATGACAATTTTCTAGTTCCCAAACTGAAACTGTTTAGTTCTTGCACTTATCTAAGGTGCAAAAAAATTCTCAGTAAAAATTCTCCTTCCCTGAGAAGTTTATAGGTTATTTTAATACCTGCATTAGGAGTGTTGTCTAACAGTTTGGGTAATCTTTTACTATTGACATGATTTATTTTGAATGATTTTTATACCATGGAAGTCTTTATGTTAAAGCTGTATAACTTTCCTATACAATATTCTTGTTTACTTTTGATCAGGAAATCTAAGTATTCATTGTAAGAAGATTTCCCGAAGGACTGTTTTATTGTTCTCTGTTTTATGTCTTCCATTATGTACTTTTCCAATTATAGTTTCCAATTAATTACCATATCTGTATCCTCCTATTATGTTTGCATGTTTCCTTTTATGCTTTATTTTATTTGAACTGTCTTTCCAATCTTTAGTTGTATTTGCACTATTGTATTAAATATTATTTTGCTCTATTTGTTCATATTTCTCTTTCATTTTTTTCCTGAATTTTGTCACAATCTTTCTTGGCTACTTTTAAATAAACATTTAATTTTTAAATTTTATTTTATATTTTATTTATTTATTTATTGGTTTGTCGAGTTAGGATCTCCCTCTAGTCCAAATTTACAGTGATCCTCCTATATCTGCCTCCCCAATGCTGGGATTAAAAGTGTACACCACCACACCTGGCCTTCAAAATATTTAATTTTGTTTATAATGTGTCTTCCTTTTTTTATTTATTTTCTTTTTTTCCTTTACATTTTTCTGTTTGTTATTAAGTAGCACCCAGTGAGGACCACTGTAGTTAATTCAAACAAAAGCTTCTAGTATAAGTAAGCTGAAAAGCCATGTGTTGAAACCCAATGGCTGGATGATGGTAATGCTACACAGGACAGGAGAAAGAAGCAGGAGAATGTGGTGTTACCTGGAGCCCAAGCATGGAGTGACCCTTGTGCTCCAACTGTGAGTAGATGTCCCTCTTCTGCTGCCAGTGCAGCATTTGCTTTTATCCACCACTGCAATCTTGCAAACACCTTTGGCAGGTATTAGAAGTAATGTAGTCCCTCTTTGTAGACAGTCACAGGTGCTATAGTCCATGGATTACTTGGGGGCCATTGTCCACTAACATCCCGGTTCATCCATGCAGCTAGGTGGACAGAGTCTTGGGACAGCATTGAGCCGACGGTAGCCACCAGGGAGACAGTTGCAGTGAACAGCTCGTTTATTAGGTTGGGGAGGGTGTTTTTATTTAGGAGGGAAAAGGAGAGGCAAGGAGATAAAAGGCAAGGGGATTGGCAAGGGGCAGGGTGGCCTGTGGATGACTCATGAAAGGATTGGCAGGGGCCAGTAATCTGTCTATGCCTGGTTTGCAAAGATAAGTTGGGGGGACTTTCTCAGCTCCAGGTGGTGGGAGTTACATGACTTTGGGCATGTGACAGATGGTGGTGTCTCTAGAGGAGCAGTGACCTTCAAACTTTCTCATTGCCCAGGCTTGTTATTATCTTACAGCTGAATTATGTGAACTTCAGCAAACCTGAAGTGTCTGCTCTTATCAGAGTTTGCTGGGGCCCAACAGGTGGCTGGAGGTTAGGGAGTAAAGGAGACAGCCGAACTCCTGCCGGTCTCAGGATGAGATAATCGGGGTTCCAGGCCAGTCTCAACTTTCCTTAAACCCTGTGTCCTCCATGCCTCTCAGCAGAGTCCAACAAGGTGCTTAAAGAATAAAAAGGTGTTTGCATGTTTGACAGTACCAACAAGCACAGGAATTTTCTAATAAATTCAAAATGCAGAGTCTGGGGCTGAAAAATCCAAAAAACAAAACAAAACAAAACAAAGCCCTGAATTTCAAAAGGTACAAAGGCCTGATTTCTGCTGATTTTCCAGGATATTGTCTGGGTTATACAAGAAATCAATCCTCTATCTAACTCATTAGCCTACAAGGAGTCCCTCACATACACTCAAAGCAACAAATCTGACCTATATCTCCAAAGACATCAGAAGCCCTACATACATTCCTACTGACCAAACCAATTCACTTTGATTTGATACTTAATTTATGTCACACCGGATCCAAGTCTAAGCTGTGACCCACTCAGGACCCCTCCTAGCTCTGGAGCTCTTTTTCTTTCACTTCCTGATTTCTGATCTTACCATGTTAAACCTACCCTTCTACTGTGTCTGTACTCGCCATTCTTCTTGGTTAGCAAGACAAATACTTGAAAGCCACTGGATTTAGTGAGTATTGAGTATCCAGGACTGAAGCCCTTAAGCTCATAAATACAGAGCCTTAAAGGCTCTCATCCTCTCAAAACTGCTAAAACCACCACAGTTGGTCAACTCAGTGACCTGTGAAGTATTGCTTCCCAGAAGATAGGCAGTAGGAAAAAAAAAAAAAAAAAAACAAAAAAAAACCCAAACAACAAGAATCCCTTTTGTCCCATCTTCTTGCCTTTTCAACTCCTGTTAGTATTCTCCTGAAAGAACCCAGTAGAGAAGGAGTCTGTGTAGTGTAGCATGTGGATTGGTACCTTAGGGAAATCCAAGAGACAGTGCAGAAATGCAAACTAGAGCCGAAATCAAAAGGACTTGGTTAGATCAGTTAATCTTCTCATTGCTGGAACAACATGCCCAACCAGAAGCAGCTTAAGAAGGGAATGTTTGATTTCACACTTGCAGTTTCCAGGGGGAAGGTTTTCACGGTAGGGGATGCATGACAGGGGCAGAAATCTGGTGTCACATGGACACATCAGCAGGGAGGAAGAGAAAGAGGAGAATGTTCAGTGAGGCTGGGTTATAATACTTTAAGGCATGGTTTCAGTCTCACTTTTCTGCCACAACTTTCTACATGTTCCATGACCTTCCAGAACAGCACCACCAGCCAGAGATTAAGTATTTAACCACATGAGTCTAAGCAAGACATGTTACACTCAAACCAACACACTGGTAAACACAGTACCTATACATAATCCTAAGGTTTATTTCATTCTGATTGATATGGATATTTGACCAAATGGAGAAGCAGCCAGAAAGAAGTAAATGCATGTAATGACCCTGATCCAGAATTAAAGATTTTTTTCTTGAGTATTTTTTCCACCAAAACTAGTTTTTTATTTCTCCTGCATCTTCTGATTTTTTTTCCTCCAAGACTGATGTCTAAATTAGATCCACTTAAGTCACACATACTTTATCTTGAAATTTGGCAAAACTCTTTCCTTTCTTCATGTCTTCCCTCGAACAGCTGTCATTGTGGCAGGAAAAACTCATGCTCGACATGTATGGACCTGTCTACCCAGGCCTTTCTTGGCAGGTAAGATAGAAGTCAGTTGATTGTTTACAGAGCTCAAGGGCCTGAGTAAAAGTGACATGAGTCACTTCCCTCAGCAAGCGAATCTGGAATAAAGATTACAATGAAAAAGAATTGTCTCAAACTTTACATAAGCAAAAAAGAAAAAAAGTCATTCATAATCAATTGTAAGGCTCTTAGGTGATGACCAGTCAGGGCTTTTTGTTTCGTGAATTGTCAAGGATGACAGAAAGGACATTCTAGGCCACGTCAGCCTCTCTTCCTGTTCCATCACTTTTGATTCATTCCATAGATTTACAACTGTGTGTGTGTGTGTGTGTGTGTGTGTGTGTGTGTGTGTGAGTGCATGTTTGTATCCATGTTCATGTGTGTGGGTACATGTGTGCGACCATGTGTGCATGTGAGTGTGCAAAATGTCAATGTCACTGAACCTGAAACTCACTCATTTGTCTATAGAAGCTAGCCAGCAAGCCTACAGACATCTTCCTTTCTCTACCTACCTAGCACTAGAATTACATGCACACTGCCATGTCTAGCTTTTATGTTGGAATCAAACTCAGGTCCTCATGTATGCACACAGCAAGCACTATCTCCCTAAGCCCAGATGGACTGGGTTTGATAGGAACAGTTTTCATTTACCATACAAATTAGCCACACCCCTTGTGTTCATTATTCTAATAGATGGGTCCCTGTTTATTTCCTGTAGGTTTACAAAAGCACCTGTCAATTCATGGCATCTCCCTTTATTTTCATTCAAATGTAATAACAAGGCATTATCCAACTTTACACTCGCGATTTACCTTTGATATTCAAGCTATATCCTTGTATCACTGAGGAAACCATTTTCCCCTTTCTTACCTCTTTGTTTTGTTCTGTTTATTCAAAGATTTCTCATGAGTGCAACTGGAAATTTTTCACACTAATAATAGCTCTCTTCTTAAATTTGGTACTCAATCTCTCTGCTAAATAATGTATGATGGGCCTTGTGCGTTTGCACAATGCCTTTCCTTGCCCTTCTTCTCAACTCCTGAATATATTCACATCCAAAATAGATCCAACCAACATGTAAGTTATAATAGCCCCCTTATTATAATGAAATTATACCTGGGAAAGGTTGGAGTCTTCATTTGAGAAAACTAAGTGTACATTTATGAAATTGGGTATAATATATATTTTTTATATTTTTAACTTCTCTTATAATCATAATAGCATGCATAAATATTCTGTTCACAAGCTCATATGATAAAGTATGCTTACTGTTCAAACACTGACACACCTTTTCTTCTTTTTTAGCTCCTACTTTCTTTCTTTTGTTGAGAATTTATTTTGAAGGCTTTTTACAAAATATGCAGAGAAAAAAAGGAATGGTATGAGTTTTTTCTGGGCAATTTAACGACAAATGACTTCTGTAAATGGATAAGAATTGTTGCAACAACAATTCTCTTCTAAATAAAAAGAGTCTGCTTTAATCAAATTATGACCAGAAGCCATATTTTCTCAAGGGTTCATTGTTGTGTTGAGGTAAGCATAGTGTGCTTCTACTGCATTGCATTTCTGGGATTTTAGGTTTTTTTGTGAAAAGGGTAGTTGCTGAAGGAAAGAATAAAATGTGACTCTTTATGGACATATTACTTGCATGTTTCATATCTTATTTCACATTTTGAATTTTCATAGGAAAGATAATCAATAGTAAAATTATAAGCAACAACCACCATCCACCCTATATTATGTAAAAATATTTTGAAAAATTTCATCTATACAATGTATTTTGATAATATTCACCCCATTACCATTCTTGCCATTCCCCACTCATGTTAAACTTTTTCCTCTTCTCAACAGTTCTCTATCTTCCTTTTATGTCTTTTGTGTGTTTGTGTGTGTGTGTGAGAGAGAGACAGAGAGAGAGAAAGAGAGAAACTTGCTGAGTTTGATTGGTTATGTGAATGAGCATGGATGGAGAGTTATTTACCAGAGTTTGACGTCTAATCAGTGGTGAATCAAGTGAGGAAAATGACTCTCCCTCCCCCAGTAACCACAGCTCAGGGAATGTGGGCCCCTTGAGCTCCTCATCCATCCATGATGTAGGTCTTGTGAAGGTAACTATAGCTATTAGATTCATGGCCATAATGGCTAAGACATGGCCAGAAGACAGTATTTCACTGCATTCTTTCCCATCCTCAAACTCAACATTCTTTCCTTTTAATCTTCATTTTATCTTCACCCAAAATTCTCCTACCCACTCTGTGGCTAGCACCCACTACTGAGAAGGAAACAATCCTCCAAAGTGCTCGTTGCTTCACTGCCCAAAATTTCTTATTGCCACTTGTAACTCATGCTATTCCTGATATGGCAATTGTTCCTTGGACTATTGTGTTACTGTTATTGATACTTTCAAATTATTTGATGAGGTTAGCAAAATCTGGAGTGGTTAAATGATGAAATGGAATCAAAATTATATAGGATTAAAAATGATAGAAATTTTAAAAATTATTTGCCACAAGTCAAAATCATTATTTTTTTTTAGAAGATTGGATAAAAAGGGAAAGAGGAGGTATAATGGGTTGTAAGTAGCAGGTCATGAGACCTAGACTATTTCCTTGGCTAGGCAGGCAGACAGGGAATAGGGACCATTGTATCTTAGAGTACCCTAAAATGGAAACCCATGATAGCAAAGAGGGTGATTCACCTACTTCTCCCATGTCTACAGGAATTTTTGTGTTAGCTGACTTACTTGGCAGGCTTTGAGGGAACATGTACAGTACTGGATACATGATGGACCAACCAGTGCCTTTTTCTTTGTTTAAGCTGACCAACCATGGACTCTGTACAGGTGGGATTTCCTCATTCAGCCAAAATCCAACTCCCACTGTGGAGGCGGATCTTCCAGCTCAGGAGTTCCCTCCTCTAAGAGGTGTCTGTGTTCTCCTCTTTCTTTACTTTTTACTTTAAAATAAACTTTTCTCTCTTCAATGCTTTACTGCCCTTTAATTCCTTAATGAACAGAGAAAACAAATCCTAGCCCGTAGACCATAATACTTGTGGGTTGTTTCTTTAACAATTACAGATCGTCGAATAGATTTAAAGATGAGAAAGATTCTTTTGTGAAGGAGGAGGTAAATGATAACAGAGAAAAGGCAGGATTTCTGCAAGAGCAGGTAAGATATGGGAAGAGTCATCATTAGAAAGAAGCGAAATGAGAAGCTTCTCTTTTTCATAGTGAAGAAGGGGACATCATTGATGCAAATGTATAAATAAAGTCAGTGGGAAACTGATGTGGCCTATATGTGTTATCTGCTCCAAGTGACAAAGACTGCTTGGCTTTCTAAGGAAGATAGACAAGACACAAAAATGGCCACAGAAGAAAGGTAGTCAAGACTGAACAGATATCTCAATGGCTACAAGCACTTGATGCACATGCCTGATCACCAAAAAGCTGGGCACAGTAGTTCATGCATCTGCAATCCTAAGGGGACCTATCACACTGAGAGGTACAGCCAGGAAAACTCCAAAGCTCAAGGTCCAACTGGCAAAGCCTGGCATTCATAGAAGCAAAACAAAAATAGATACCCCATCTCTCCCAAGTGGAAGGAGAGGGCCAACACCCTCTTAGGCACCCTGAAGTAGTCCTCCGGCCTCCACATGTATGCCATGCATGTGCACCTATACATGCACATGGATTATATATGTGAAAACAGAAGAAGGCTCCCAAACCTGTCTCCAGGAAAAGTATGGGAAAGGAAAATCCACTGAACATCCATTTTAAGGTTGTGACTTGGGGTTAATTAACAGTGGAACCAAGGAGGTCTCTGGCTTGACCTTCAGGACCACTGAGCTGCTCTCTATGATACCAGCAAGGAATGGCTTCTACTGGGAAGTTGGGGTGGGAAGAAATTATGAAGTTGTGAAAGTTTTCGAATTGTCCGAGTGTCAAAACTAAGGCAGACGATGAAGAAAATGGAGAAACAATAAAGAAAAATGTGGAGATTTATTCAATACATCTCTGAAGAGGTAAAGCTGTAGAGTCTCTTGATTGCCTTAATTAAGCACAAAGGTAGCTTGTTTATAAAGTGTGAGATTGTAATTCTAACTTGAACCATCCTTTAAAGTTCAGGCTATCCTTTTAATTTCATGGCCATTTCTGGGAGTCAACTTTACAATGTCACACTAAAATTTGTATTTTTGAATCGAAAGATACATTACAAATCCTCATTTTTAAGAAATACTAACACGAATATTCCGAAATGCTCTTTTTTCCTAAACAAAAGCACACAGCTATTGGCTGAAGTAATTACTAGTTCTAGTTGGGTGGTCTTGAGCTTCTCATGTAAAAGTTCCAACCAGCTCTTACTCTGCACATCAAATAACATTTGGTGTGGGTATATACAAACATATATGGATAACTAATTAACATTATATATGAAGCCACAATAGTATGCATTCCTTTATAATGAAAGACACTATTCACTTTTAAAAAGGAACAAAAATAAACAAACACAATGAAGACATTTATCCCCAAGTTTAACTTTGTATCATTTGACTGAAGTCCAAAATCACTTTTGTTCTTGAATGCCCACGGGCTTCTTGAATCAAGTTAATAATAGGGACTTTTTTGGGGAAAAATCAGTTTAGTTCTTTTAGGGCAATACATAATGTAAGAAACTTTCAAATGATGGTTGTACTATATTATTCATGAACACACGAAGATAATGAAAACATTTCAAAGTGTTTGATAGTTTAGTAAACACTTTTTAAAAGAAATAACTAAGATTCATTTAATTAAAGATATGAAATTGGTTAAGAACAATAGCAGCAATGGGATGATAAAAATGAGTCATTACCAACCAAGTTTGTTATGGAACTCTTTTCCTTTTTATTCTTGTCAATCAGAAATGTGTGGGAGGAAGCCTATGTAATTCTCCCTTAAAGTTTTGACTTCCATCAATATGACATTTTTGTTTATTAATTTCTGCATTAATTTCAACATGTTGAATTTATGAAAGTAGCAAGACAAAGCAAATGAATGAAATCTTGAATATATCTAAAAATATTTGCCAGGCCAGTTTCTTTTCCTATAGCCTGCTAACATCTGAGAATACTCAGCAAATGTGTAACATTGCCTCTGTTCAATGAACTGCTCAGCACTTAATGATATGTTTATTTAATGGAAGCCTATTGTTGTTCCTGACAAATGTAATCCATCAAAATAATATTTGTTGAGTCTAGCAGAACACTGACCCTCTCTGGACATTAGCCACTTAGTAGTAATGCATGCAGCAGGGAAGAGGCATAAAATCATACACCATTAATATTGGAAGGAAGCATGGAGGGTTGAAGTTCAACTCATTCCTTTTAGAACAAATGATGTGGCAAAATGTTTGGAAGTACTTATAACCTGGACCAGTACCAGAGCTCAGTCTTCAGCTCCACATCTAATAATCTTTCTACCCGCTGATGAACATGAACGAGTAATCCCATTGTTATAACATATTAGTAATAAAAGGGATACACTATTGTTGGAATGTATTAGTCTCATAATGATGCAGTAAGAGACTACAATAATTTTTGGGGAAAAACTTGGTACTTATAATTCCACTATAAAAATGTGTTATTTTTCCTCTTGATAATAACACATGTGTCATAAATAACACACCTTTGTAAACTTATACTTTTAAAAAAATATTTCTTTGTTTATTTTCTTTATTAAGCAGAGAGATAAGAGAGAGAGAGAGAGAGAGAGAGAGAGAGAGAGAGCACCAGGGCCACCACCTTATGGGTCTGGCTTATGTAGGACCTGGGAAATTGAACCTTAGGCACTGGAGGCAGGTTCCTTAAACACTGAGACAACTCTCAAGCCCGTAAACTTGTACTTAACAATTAATATTCTTACATATTAACTATGTAGCCATCAGACTATTCTTCAGTGCTGCTGAGATTACAAATTAAAACTGTTTGAAAAAATTAAAATTATTGAAGTAGATTTAATTTTTTTTCATTCTAATAACCCTAATACATTTTCATGCATTTGAATACGGACAATATAGAAAACTGTAAGCATTTCACCAACGTCACTGTATAAGTGACTATAAGGTAAGGTATTCAGATGAACTAATAATATGGCATATGTCCTATTTATGGAATACATAGGTAAGACTATCTCCAGGGGTATGAATATCACAGAACATATTAATCAAATATCCTACCTTGTCAACTTTGTACTCAATATGATGTCTAATTTCATATAACGTGATTAAAAGAGCTATGATCCCAAGAAAGATATTTGTTGATTCTTCCTGTTATTATCATTCCTGTGATACATCCAATATTTACTTGGAAATACTTAAGTCAAGATCACTATCATTTTGTAGAGAAGGAACCAGAAAATCTGTATCCACTAAAGGACTCCATCCATATGTATGGTGTTGAGGTGGACCCTCAAAGCTGTTGTTCCCCTGCTACTCTTACTCAGTCTCTGGACATATAATGCCAGACTCACTGCTTCAAGGTGATGCAATCTCTGTCCTCTCCTAAAAATTTATGTCACCCAAGCAAAATTATTACTACAGACTACTGACAAAGTAAATCTTATTAAAGTGAACTAGAGATAGAGTTTAAATGTGAATGTATGTCCTCCATAGCCTGAGGGTATTTTTTTTAATTAAGTAGAATTTTGTATGCACACATCATATGTTGGTATCATCATTCCCTCCTCCCAGCCCCCATTCCACTGAAGGCCCTCCTCAGTGGGATTGCTGATATTCACTATGGGATTGGAGGTCAAGTGTTGCAAGAGAAGCTGTGAGACCATATGTCCCTCTGGATATTCTCTCCCAACCTGTGACTCTTAGAATCTTTCTAACTCCTCTTTCACAAAAGCCCCTGAGACTTGGTGAATGTGTTTTAATTCTACTGTAGTTTAGAGATCCCAGCAGCTTCTGGATTTCTGCTTTGGTGTGTTTTGAGTATTCTCAGTGGCTATGATCCTCATCCTAGCACAGGTTGTCAGGTTCACCATGGCTCATCTTGCCAGGTCCTCTGTGGTTTCATGGGCACCTTAGCCAGTGTACAAGGGGTGGCTGACCTCCTGATAGGAAATCAGTTATCTTGTCTTGCTGATAGATTTTGGTTGTCCTTGGTTCTTTCTCTCTTCTATGAAAGACAAACAGGTTCACCAATGGAGAGTGAGATCAGAAGAGGTAAAAGGGGATAAACAGTTAATTTAGAGAGACTTTGATGGGTGTGGCCTTGTTTTTTAGCCAAAGAGTTCTGGCAGTTTCTTGATGGAGTCCAGAATCTTGGTCTCCATAGGAGTCTGACTTGGTTCCCAGTTCCAGCTATGGATTCCTTTCCACGGACCAGGTCTCTTAGCCAATCAGAGAGTCATTTGTTAATCTCCTAAGAAGGGTGCCACTATTGTACATGTGTGTATATCTTGTCAGGCTTTCATATGTCAGTGTCCCTTCTTGCTCACAATGCTGTTGGCCATTTTCTCCCTGCAGCTCATGTAGTGCTTTCCAGCACTCTATGGACTAACCATCTGGGAACCAGCTTCCATCCAGATTCCAACCAGATCTCTCAATGTTTTGTGTCAGTGCATGCGGTGTCTTTAGCAGCATGGCCTTACCTTTTTGTCAGAGGCATTTTTTTACTAAGCTTGCATAATAAGTCTCCAGTTGCTTGCTCGAAGGTGTGTCACTGTGGGGCAGATCTGAAGTCTAGCCCAAAGTTGTGTTCAGAGGATTTTGAGTTCTGGTTATTCATTGTTTGCTGACTGTTTGGTGATGTCTCTCTGCTTGGATCTTCCAACATTGATGATGATCCCCCTGGATTCTATAATCCTGAAACAAACCTTTTCTTCCCATAAGGTGCTTCTGGTTAGGTGTTTGTCAAGCAACATGACTGCAAAAGCTCTACTGGTAAAGTGTTTGTTATACAAACATGAAGGACCTGTATTTGAATCCCCAGCACCTATATAAATGAGGGCTTAGTGGTCTGCATCTGTAACCCAAGCACTGGTGTTGTGGATACAGGAGGATACCTGGGGTTTCTGGTTAAATTGTCCAGCCGAATAGATGAGTTTTGATACCTTATACACTAGGGTGACTCAAAACTCCCCTGAGTTCTGTGGAAGGGTGACAGCACTACATCACAATCACAGTCTCCAAGGCTCAGGGTCCATTGCAGAAGACAGTGGGAAGATTTCAAGAGCCAAAGGAAGGATAATGTTGCTCACATTGCTGTCTTCCAGACACTTCCAGAATGCCTTGACATTTCTAACCTCACAGTGCCTGGCACCACCTACAAAAGACCTTCACAATAGGAGGGAAACTGATGGCATCAAAATGGAAGGACTAATTGGAAAGAATAAGGTATTCAATGGAGGGGGGATTGAGGAGGGAATTATCATAGTTTATTGTCTATACTTATAGACGTTGTTAAAAGGTTTTAAAAAATTAAGGTCTAGAGCAAATGAGAAATAGACACAATGTCAATTTTTGGCTTCCACGCATGCATGTGCTACAGTCCACTACGTGTGTACACACCCCCACACAAGGACATGTGCATAAACACAAACACACCACAAGCAAACACACATGCAAACAACAACAAAACCACACAAATTAGTGATTGAGGAGTGAGCTAAGAGAGAAGACATGTATGTTCTAAGCCAGAGTTGAAGGATCAGGAGTTCTTAGGCCATGGGAACTTGGCTGGTATTGGTGGGCCTACAGCTGTTCCAATATTTCCTCACCATTCTCCTGCCCCCCCCCCTTCGGGAATGGGAATTTTCACTCTGTGCAACTGTATGTTGGGCGTATATCACTTGCTTATTGATTTAATTTTTGACATTTCACTGTATATTATGCATTTCCATCATAATCCCGTTACCTTGCCTTGCCCTCTTCTCCATTCCCCTGCCCCCTGAACCCCTCCATCTTCCTAACTTGCTCCTCTTCTTTATTGATATCATTTTCTTTCTTGTGTGTTTGTGACCCACCGAGTTTAATTCGGGTTGTCTGCATGAGCATGGGATAGAGGTTTCATTTACACACAATCATCTAAAAAAAGTCTCCCATTCCCTCAACAGCCATTAACTACCAGCAACTCCTTCGGGACAGATGGAGGCCCCAAGTCCTCTTCCACTATCCATGAGAGAATGTTGAGTGGCTCAATATTGCTCAGGTCATGTGTAATAATAACTGTTGACACTATGAAGTCATGAATATAGCAGCCATGCCATCATGCGATGTCCAGAAGTCAGAACTCTGCACCACAGCCCCACGTCCACTGGCTCTTACATTCTTCCTGTCTTCTCTTCTGCAGTGTTCCATGAGCCTTGGGGGATGTGGTAGAAATGTCTTATTTAAGGCTGAGCACTCAACAGTCACATATTCTCAGCATTTGGTGAGTTTTGAGTTTCCTCAGAAGTCACCAACATCTGTGAAGTGAAGTTCCCTGACAGAAGGTGAGAACAATGCCAGTCTATGTACATAAACAGTTAAGTTATATTTTAATTAGTTGAAAAGGAACTCTAGTTCCATATAGCTTTTCCCGTGTCTTTAGTTTTGGTTAATTCTCCTCTCCTCCATGTCACCACCCTATACATTTTTTTTCTGATTTTATAAGGCACACGCTTAAGAATTTGCTCTGCAACTCAAAAGAAACTTTGGACTTTTGAAATGTTAGAACTATAGGAAATTTTAGAGTTAGATTTAAAAACCCTTGACTTGTGAAATAGCCATCCACCTATGGTACCAAGGATAGAATATTATGGTTTGAGTGTGAAATATATCTCATAAACTCATGTGTGTTCCAAGCAAAATCTTTTCAAAGAAGGTTTAATGTCTGTATCACTAGCTATCCATGTTTTTAATAGTAATTTTGCTATCATTTTGCAAAGAAAATGAAAGTATGATTCAACGTATAAAGCCCTGAGCTATATATGCAACAAAAGATATGGTATTAAGATATGGTATCCCATAAATATCATGATTTAAAATCAAACTGTTTGGAGTTTGCAAAAAAAGTTGTGGGGTTTACCTTTAGCACTTCCTTGGAAATAAATGAAAAACAGAGACAGCCCATCAACTCCAACATTTTTCTTTTTTCGTTATTAACAAATATTTATTTAGAGCTCACTTAGTGTTTGACCTTATAATGTACCTTGAGAGTTCAAAGATGGAAAGGCGTAGCCTCAGCTTTGAAAGATCTCAAAGCCTAGGCAAAAATATAATGGAAATGATATGTATAAATTGTTACAAACACAGACTTACAAGAATAAAGGGCTGAAATTTGAAGGCAGATACACTGTGATCCAAAGAGGTAGTAGAGAAGAGAATGTTCCACATAGAGAGATCAGCATTTGCAAATACAAAGAAAAGGGTTGGGCCAGACACCAAACATATCATTTGTTTACTACATCTGGGATATAAAGCCTAAATCAAGAACAACTAGGTAACACTGGAAAGAGACGTATGGACCACACCTTTAAAGTTTCTGTACTATGCTAATTTTTTTTCTGCAAACCAGTCATTTATATGTGGACAAAAGCTCTTGGGGGGAGGGGAGGTAGGAGAATCACTTGGCAAACCTTCACCAAATACACATGGTTACCATATGTGTTTTGAAAAATGTCTCACATGATTGATACAGCATCTCTTCCCTTACAACTGATTTGAAAAATCACGGCTATGGGTTTCAGGCAGCCACTGAGGAATTCTGAACAAGGTAGTGAATAAGGAGATTTGCCTGATGTACAGATATATCTGGCCTTCATGGGCAGATTATCACTCCTTGACCAATCTCTGTCTTACAACATGTTTACTGGGTTGACTAATCAGCTGTATAGATCCAGTTCCATAACATTATAATAAACAACAACAAAAAAGCAAGCATTTTACAGAAAACTTTATTGGGAAGTCCAGAAAAGAATTTTTAATGTATATCAGAAGTTTAATTAAAAAAACACATTAGGGAGCTGGGAAGAGAGTTCAGTTGGTAAAGTGTTTGCCTGGCAAGCTTGGGTTTGATCCCAGTGCCCACATAAAAATGCTGGGTATGGTGACATAGGCCATAGTTCCAGCAGATACGGGAAGATTGCTGGGGCATGGTGACCAGCCATTATGGCTTAATTGGTGAGCACCAAGCCAATGGGATACCCAGTTTCAAAAAACGTTGATGGTATCCCTGAGGATGGTACTCAAAGTTGTCCTCTGGCCTCCACATATGTACACACATGTGCATAATTACAAAGAAACACACACACAAACACATACACACAAACACACACACAAACACACACACACAAACGCAGTCTTTTGGCATCAGATATCTCTAAGCTTTTGTATTGCAATTTTCTCCTTCTAACTCTTCTCATTCTTTCTTTTCCAGAACTTTCTAACCTACCCTCCCTGTCCCACCAAGACTCAGTGTCCTGAGCAATGTATTTCATTAATCTCAATTTACACACATCACTCAGGAAAACACAAAGCTTTGTACACATCCTATACTTTATTCTTGAGTCTCTTCCCATATTAAGCCCTGTCTATACTGTTCCAAGACATATGTGAAATTATTGATCGGTCTTAAAATTAAATGCTGTAAATGGTAAAATTTTTCTGTGTATTAGAATTTTTATCATAATCATATTCATTCACAAATATGACTTTCATGCATACAATATAAAAGTCTTAATTCATAGCTACAAACCCAAATATTCATATTGTCATCACTATTCACAAAACCCTAAGGATGTCTTTGTAAAAGTGGAAGATATGCATAAAGCACACATTCACATATCTCAACTATGAAAGCACCATAGTTGGGCTCCTACAAAATAATTTTCTAAACAATGGTTTTGAACTTTACATATTGTCTTCTTAATTTAAACTTTGAATCTTCAGTTTCTAATATCTTTTCTATAGTTCTGCCTAAAGAAAGGTTGTAGAATGAGCTTCCTTTTGGCCTATAATTCTGCCACATTAATAATGGACTTTTCCCATTTATTATACATAGGCTTATTGTCACATAAAAATAATTCAATTCCTTTCTACATGTAAGAATTATCAAATACAATAGAGTTCATTTTCATAACTCTTATAATTATGTCTTACCCCAAAGCATAATGTCTTGAAAAGCATGCCAAAACGAAGGCATCTATCCAGCTTGAAAAAGGATATGTGCTTGAAATTCTCCGTGTGCCCTGCTGCAAGCTATTTCTGTGCCATTTTTGAAACTAATTTGGTGAGCCCCAGTATAGGACATCAAGAAAAATTGCATTTACTCCAAACTGTTTCCTGGCAAAAATGGTTCAGTCTTCCAATAATAAGAAATTACAGGAGAACATTGTGTTATACACTACTCAAATCCAAAGATCTGGTTGAGATATTTTCCCAAGAAATATATCGATCTGAACAATTGTTTGTGAATATTTTTATGTATCTAAGTCACATACTTAAAACCAAACTCACCTTAAGACAAAGCATATTTTCCAAACTTCCTTCAGACCACATATTTTAAAGTAGATGTCTTTATTGCCATTTAATCCCACTCTGCTTGAAGACGGCAGCTTTGAGTGGTAGGCAAATATTTCAGAGAAATCAGTTATTTAAAACTAGATTCTTAGGTTAGATATTTTATGCTATTGTTATTATCAAAATATTGCATAGGATGAAGATAGCTTTCATTAAGCAAACAAAAGTGTTAAAGAAGAAAAGCTAAACATATTTGCTAAATATTGCTAAGTACCTAAAAATAGACTACAAACTGTTTTCTACTTGATCCAGCATACAAATGGTGAGGAATCAGGGAGGTTATTTAAATTTATTTTAAAGGAAAAACTAAAAAGCCTGACTAAGCATGTGAATTGCCTTATTAAGGGCAATAAAATTTTATCTTTGTCTAGGAAATATACAAAAAGTATTTGTAAGCCTTCTATACTTCAAAAATGCAAGCCATGATATGCCCCGTTGAATTTTAATTTCAGATAAGTAGATATATTAGTGTATGTATATACTTTGAAATACTTAGATCAGATATTATCAAGTTATTTGCTCTAGTCTATATTTTATCCAGAAACTCTAAGTACATGACAGCCAGATGAACAAACCACTGGGTCTTTAAGACAACTGGATAAAATGGAACTTTATGTAACTTTGATATTTGCTGAGTCACTTATACATAAAGAACCTGTTCCACTCATCATCTCCTAAGGTGTTAGTCATTAATTATGAAACGTTGTACCTGGAAAGTTCAGCATTCTCTGGCTTCAGGGAATTGAGAACCAGAATACAGTAGTCCTCTGTATGTGTTTTACACCAAAAACCTTAACTAACATAGTACCTCAAATCTCATGACCTCCATTGACCTGATCCATCACAAGATTCGTCTGTGTGTGACTCTAGTCTACTCAGTTTAACCAGCAGTGTTTTCACGTAATGTTCCAAACATTTTGCACAATGTCCCTTACATAGGTGATCATTCTCATCGCCGTCTGTCTCCCTTCTGCATGATCTTACAGTGGCTTTGACCACAAGTCTCTCTGCTGGCTTGTTAGGTCTCGTTCTGTCAAGCATTCTCAGCCTAACAGTGCTGCCTTCTCTTTTTACTTCGTCTAGTACTTTATTAGATAATCATGCAATTAAAAGCTTATGAAAATACAAGTGCATCTGGATGCAAACACGAACTGAAGCATTCAGCTAAAAACTGTTCAATGTCCCCTTTTTCTTCCACTTGAAAGGTTTGGGAAGAAAGCATCTGAAAGTGAGCTTTCAAATTGCTACTATAGATTACGCTTGGATCCCCCTTTGAGATTCCTAGCAAGTGATATCCATAAGATTTGGGTTATTTTGTCTCTATGAATAAATATTGTACATATTACCTCCCCCAGAATGCAACAACTACATGTCCATTCTGACCATGTGCTTCAGGAGACTCTAGGCTGGCCCTCGCTCGCCATAGCATCCATCAGGACAGAGCTGATGAAGTCAGGGGGATATATGATTGTTTCTGTTGTCCCTTGAAGTACTGTGGGTATAGTAGGTGCTTTAAAGATAACTCAGTAAGACAATGAACAAAAGAAACTCCCCAGAGCAGGGCATAGTTTTAATGATTATACTTACTAAAATAGTGGATAATCACTAATTCCTGGGATACAAACAACTTGAAAGCATAGAAAATTAGTTAATATACTACTTTAGATATTTCATATGCCTGATGCTTGTCTTATTAACAACTCAAGCCTTGTCACAAAGGAGAGTTAATGACCTCAGCTGACATAAATAGGTCATGAAGATAAATTAACTTTCAATCACTAAGGCTGTTAGTAATTAGATTGAGACCTCTAGAAAATTGTACCTGGAGAAATAGGATTCTAGAAATGTCACCAGGTTAGCCTTTAGGTAACAGAAGGATAATCAGATGTAGGCTTTGTTCTGAACTTTAAATGACACTGGAGATCCACAGAGATCAGTCACAGTCGGGCAGATAGTCAAGAGTACTGTGGTAAATATTCCCATATCTCTTTAAGATTTTCATGAAAGCAGCCAGAGTCCCAGTCCTGCTAAACGAATGTGGTAATCACTTTTAATGATCTGTAAATAAAAAGCAGTCAATGTTAGATGTTCTATTTAAATTTAGAGTTAGACTTTTAACCCTTTTAGGATTTGGGTTTTCAATCCCCTTTATTTAAAAATATATTCATTCACTTATGTAATATATACTGGGTAACTCCTGAGGTTTGGCACTAAGAGCTGGAAATTGCTGGTGAACAGCACCCTCTTTGGGTCTTGCCCTCTCAAAGCTTATAATCTAACAGGAACGAAAAGACACTGGACAACCATTGAAAGTATGACAAAGTATTCTGACAGAGAGGACTTGGAAAGCTTGAAGCATTGTGACCTTCCATTCAATTTCAAATATCAAAGAAGAAAAATAGGATGAATGCCAATGGGAAAACAGCTGACCCACCATGATAATTTGAGAGGAAGTCATGCCAAGTGTACATTTCGTTCCTGGCACTTAAAGGGTTAAAAGGGGAAAAGCAAACGTCTCACTCCCATATAAAGAATTTCACCTCAGATATCTAGGAAGAAAGGAACAAATAGGTCAAATGTCAGAACCTCTAAATCCTAATTAATAGCTGAAAACAAAAAGAATGTGCGTTCTATGTGGTTCTGTGATCATCCTCGGGACACCACGGTTCCCACGTGGCAGATCTGAGACTCAACCCCAAGAGTTAGGCCACTGCAAGAACCTTCCCTGTGACCTTCATCTGGAATTATGCAACCAGCATGCCAGCAAGTCATCTCTCCATTGCTGCTTTGCTTTTCTCTCACTATAAGGTCTGTTTTCCTGGAGAGGTGTTGTGGTCATCTTTCTTAGTTGCTGCTTAGGAGAACCCAAACAAAAACGGCTTATAGAGGAATGGGTTTATTTGGCTTACGGACTCGAGGGGAGACTCCATTCTGGCAGGGAAAACGATGGCATGAGCAGAGGGCTGGACATCACCCCTGCCATAGCACTGGAAACAGCGGCAGGAAGGTGTGCCAAACTCTGGCAAGGGGAAGCTGGCTTATAACCCCATAAGCCCGCCCCTGACAACACAGCTCCATCGAGGTTGTAAAACCCAAACTGCCATCAGCTGAGGATC